>KE770652.1:16230-33686 GCA_000465285.1 Eidolon helvum | reverse complement strand
TTCCCTAAGCTCCAGGCTCCAGCAGAGTTAAGAAAGCTCAGCCCCAAAATACTGTTGGTTTGGATGGAAACAGATTTCAGACTATCCCAGGAAAATATCACCTCCTGGAAATACTATTTTATTAATAATAAAAATAAGAATGGCTTATGTTTACTGAACTGTTATTATGCCACTTGAGCTAAGACATTTAGATTCACAGGTCATTCTGGGTTCTACTGGGGAGCCTAAGAATTAGGCTACACCCCTTAATATTAGAGTCTTGTGGAAGAGGTACTAAGGTTCCCTTTCTGTAGAAGAGAAAAGCCCAACTCACATAGCTGATAAATGGAAAACCTGCACTTAAATTCAGACTTCTGAACTTGACATCATTCTTTTCATACGATATACATGCTACAGTCACATTCAAATACTTTATCAATTTTAGTTAGCATAAAAAGCTTAAGAATATAGTTGACATCTCCCTTGACAAGAAGAAATGTTCAATGACTGAGCTAAGACCAGCTAAGGAAGTCTTGTGGTATAACTGACTTGCAAATATAAAGTTTACAGAGATTATGAAGCCTCAAAAACACCTCCTTTTTAGTCAGCATAAGCCAAGACAGCTTAATCCAAGCAATAATGTTCTAAACCCGTATGTTTCTTCTATCCATAAGACAAACAAATAAAACCACACAAATGACATTGACTTTAAAAGTGATGTCTTCCTCACCATGCTTTCGAACAGAATGTATTTTGAATCTCTTCAAGCTCTGTTATTGGCATTGCTGAGGAACTGTGACTTTTACGTAATTCCGACGGCACTATGGTCTTCCCCTTGGGGTCTGGCTTAAACTCAAAACACAACTAACTACAAATTAAGACCTCCCCTTTCAAAGTGCCCTCTTGCTCTGCAGAGCGGGAGCTAGCCCTCCAAGTCAGAGCGGCTGCATTCCAGCAGAAGGCTGCTGCCTGAATCCAGAGAGTCCCCTCAGCCTGCTGGACGTCTGGAATGCCACTCCCGGTCAGCGCTGCTATTCTAATCGGCCATCAGGGAAACTGCCTTCCACAGCGAGGTCGTGAGAAGCATACGGGCTGTTCTAAAGGTCGGGCTATCCATTTTATGCTCCATTTTGTCTTTGTAGAAAGGACTGGCGCTGGGGCTTGTCATTCTGTCTCTGTGGGGCGGGTTCCAGAGCGCACATAATGACACAGGACTAAACGTTTACATGTGTACGTGTGTACGTGTGTGTGCAAGTGCCTTCTGGCACTTTCCCACCTGTCACTTGCCCTGACAGGCTTCCATGTCCTCATCAACAAAATGAAGGCACTGGACTAGATCACTCACACTCAAAGAACAATCAGGGAACATCTAGGGGTTCCTAAGACCCCTTCGGGCAGTCTTTGAGGTCAAAACTGCTTTCATGATGACTCTGAAGGTATTATTTTCCTTTCCCACTCTCATGCTCTCACTCATGTATGGTGGAGTTTTCCAGAGGCTCCGTGACATGTGATAACATCATCACTCTGAATGTGTTTTATAGTCTTGTGTTTTAAAATTACTTTTAGTTTTAATTTCTTAT
This sequence comes from Eidolon helvum, assembly GCA_000465285.1. NCBI lineage: Eukaryota > Metazoa > Chordata > Mammalia > Chiroptera > Pteropodidae > Eidolon > Eidolon helvum. The sequence continues at coordinate 32,127 of KE770652.1, read as the reverse complement.
GCGATTACTTATAAATAGATATAGATATAATCCACATAAAATCTAATGGGGTTCTCAAGTTTTGAAGAATGAAAAGGGGTTCCGAGAGCGAAACACCTGAGAACCGCTGGACTGAGTTACCTCTTCCCTCAGCAGTTTCTGGTAGCTAGTGCTGGAACTAAAACGTCTTTTGTTTTCCTTTTCTTCTTTTCTTTTTTTAAATGATAGCAATGGTAAATGTTAAATATTTTTAAAGATTTCCTACTTGGTAAGATAAAAAGTTGTGACCCTCTGTTAGCCCCTCCATTAGAAAACAACTATACTACTAGTTTACACATAAGCAAGCAGCCCTATGATTCAGAGAAAAACATTCTTTTCCTATAGATTGTTATCACCCGAATGAGTCTTAGATGACCTATGAAACTGTCTTCATGCCCTCAGAGCTTTTGTGCAGAGTTTGTACTCAGTTAAAAACCTAATTTATAAGGATACACTCTCCCCTTTATCGATTCTTGAATGTCACATTCTACTGTTTTGTCTTTACTGGGACTTTCCTATGTCTCCCACAATTGATTTCAGGTCCAATCGTGAGGCTTGAGCCAAAGGCTCCTTCCTCAAACATTATTTTAAAGTGTCAGAAAGAAGAACTGATCCACGTGAACTCTTCCACTAGCTGCTCAAAAAAATGCCTAACAAGGGAAAAATTCCAGACTCAATCAATAGCTCTCTTTGGAACAATATGCTTCTTTGACGGGTTACTTCTAAACAAGTTACAAAACGGAAAGTTCTATTTTCAATTTTAAATAAGCATTTTTATGCTTAATTTTAAAAATTGCAACTCCGGATGGTATCAATGAATATTTTTTTCCCAAACCAATTACCCGGTAAACTAGGATTATGATGTTCATTTAATCAATACAAAGCCCATATCATTAAATGATAGGCCAGCTAATTCATTGCGCTTTGGTAGTGCTGAAGAATGCTTTTCTTACTCTACTCCATATCTAATTGGCTTTCCAGTGTGTGGTGCATTGCTCTTGATTTTTTTAAGCACTTCTTTTCATTCTTCTCCATTACCTCATCTTTTTTCCTCTCTGTTGGTCTGAAGTGACAAGGGGCCTTGAATTCATGATGAAAGTAGATGTAATTGAGCCGAGTGAACTAACCACAGGAAAATCTGAGTTCAAACTCTGGCACGGTCTCCCCTTCATTATCAGACCCTGGAGTTTCACAGTCGGGAGAACGTATGTTGTTAGAATGCTTCCTGGAGATGTCGTCCAGATTACTGAGTACATTTCCTTGGCCATCATTAGGTTAAAGAGCGATGCAGAGATAAATGCTTTCCCAAAGGCCCTCCACTTGAATAAGGGTGCAAGGTCTGGGAAGCAACTCTCCCAATATGCCAATTTTAAAATTAAAATTAAAAGATAAGTAAAAGCATAGACTGAGAGAAAATATTAAGCAATATTAGATAAATAAGTAATTGTACAGGCCATGTGTCAAATACAAGCACACGACTATACATGGCACTTCGTAAATGACTGAAGTGGGGGAAACCACGGTTTTGCACAACCCCGCTGTGTTAGAGACGAAGGTGCGTAGGGCTGCGGAAAGGGGGACCTGCCCAGAGTCACAGGCGATGAGTCTGTAGCCATAGCATCTTTCACATCTGGTCCAGTGCCTTCTGTGATGAAACGGGCACGTTCTCAGTTCCCGACCACCTGGTCTCTCTCAACCCTCGGTTCTCCACCTCCTCGTTCAGCCACCGGCCATGGTCACACCAGCACTTTGGAGTCGACAGATCTGAAGCTCTTCACCTCCTCTGCAGAGTTTCTTCAAACATCCAGGTACCCAGGGGTCTTGGAGAGGCACTGACACCCTGCCACTACCTGGGACTGTCCCCTAACCTTTCTGTATTGGCTGAAATGAATGAACAAAGCAAACTGAGAGGACTCACAACCACACTTACTCGCTTCGTAGAAACCACATTGGTGTTTCTAGAATGTGACATTATTTTCTAATCATTTCAAAGCATTTCCCCGTATCCTTGTTTAACATGAAAGCAAAATGCACAACACTGATTGGAAAAAGGGAGCGGGGAGAGTAAAGTCACCTTCTTCTTTCTGGGGGAAAAACATCAACCTGAACAGCTCCTCAACAGGCCCGTATGGGATTGTCGTCTTCTACTACTGTGCTTCGATGCTCACCTTCTAAGAACGCTGCTCCCGAGGCCAGGCCTGCTGTGGTGAAGCGGAGAAGGCGCTGGGTTTGGCGTGGCATCCTTTTGGGGAGGTTGCAAACCTTCGGGTTCATGATCTATGAGATAAGGACAAGAAAAATACATCCTAGTTATCCTACAGGACTGTCATAGGAGCCAAGTGAGATAAAGGATGTGACAATGTCTACAAAATTGTTTCCTCCATTAAGCAACTCAAATACTTTTCCTCTCCTAGTGGACATTATATTGAGCACATTTTAATATTAAATTTAAAATGGCAAGGCTAATTTGCCTCCTTAACATATTTTAATGTGGCCAGAGAAAACATGTTACAATTGCCTCATTTGTAATAGCATGATCCCAGGCTTAAAGTTTTATAAGTTTTACATTTAATTGCAATGAGAAAAATCAACTTTTAACAGATTTACAACTACTATGTCACTAGGATGATTATTCTCCTAGATGGAAAGACTTTCTTGCAATTTCCCGCATGACAAACAGAGCTGCATTCTGGGACTCCAGCCAGCTCCAGTGGAGAACTGGGCAAAATGGAAAGTTCGATGTGTATAACGTACATAAGTGATTCCATATCGGCATTAGAAATTATGCAGATGACACAATTCACGATGGAGTTGATATTCCTTTTCAAATGTTATAAATCTCTTCCCAAACTAAGTCAGAGTGAGAAAAACATTGATCTTTGGCTTGCATTACAGTGAGATCTGACTTCTTCAAGTGATTTTTAAGCCTAATATATATGATTTTTTTTATTTCATAGGCCAAATTATGTCAACAGCAAAGGCTTATTCCCCATCTTGTCAATGTGATTGGGTACAGTGAAAGACCCTTGTTTTTACTTATGTGTGACAGTTTTATCAGCCTTAAGAACAGGAAAAGCTACCATAATGAGAAATTCTGCAGGGGAGGGACCCAACCTTTGCAGGTTTACAAGTTGTTGGATTTCAAATGGCATGAGAGGAAGCCCTATGGGCCGGAAGTTGACTTGTCATTCTCTAGCCCTCAGCCTGACCTCCAAACATCAACTCAGACACAAAAGACACTGTTCCAAACACTTTTTTACCTCCAGGCTGGTAACCCTATCGTCCTCCTGAATGACACCTCCACCACCTCCACCACGTCCACTCTAGTCAGGAAGGAAGCCTTTTAATTCTTTGAAGCTCAAAGCCAGTGATGTTCTTTACAGTGACCTTGAGGAACAGCTCACCCCTTGGTATGTGACAACTATAGATTGATTTCTATCGTTTAACCCAGAGAAAACTGTCAAGGAACTGTGGATTCATATAAACCTCCCTGGTGGGCTAAATCATTTTAAATTTATTTGCAGATGAACTTGCTTGTGATTGATATATTCATGAGAACTACAGAACATATGAGGCATTTAAAAGCCTCTCAGAAAAATAGTGTGAAATATCGATAGAGAAAGATATTTGCCTCCATGTAAAGACTGCAAAATGGTAAAAAAAAAAAAAAAAAAATAGAGGTTAAAGCGTTCTATTTTGTTAACTAAACCAAGAGAAACAGAGCCAAAGACTAGATTTGAGGGCTGGCCTCAAATAGTTTCCTGTAATGAAAATTGGGATGAAAGAAACAATCCAAATGCAATGAGAACCAACTTTGATTTAAATAAAGCTGTTGGGAGCTCTCAGAGAGTACTTTTCCTTCCCTTGTTTTCCATTTAAAAAAAATCTTCTTTCTCACTTAGGTTGCAAGAGAAATCTCCCAGAGATTATTGAAAAAATTTGATGTATCTGCTGTCTGTAAGACACTTTCCTCCCAAGCAACAAAGGAGAAAGCCCAGGGGCCCGACAAAGATCTCTAAGAACAGAGTTTCTGGGAGTTAAACCTGGAGATGTTTTTTACAGTTCTGTGTCTTGGCATTGAATTGAAATGGAAGAAGGTCTTTGGGACTGCTAGAGCACCACGTAGTCGTGCTGGTCCTCTGTGTTTTAGGGCCTCTGCGACCCGCAAGTGTAAAGGGTTCTGTGTGTGTATTTGTGGTTTTGAGGTGAAATTCACATAACAAAGAATTAACCAGTGCTTTGCAGTACACCCACACTGCTGTGTGATCGTTACCTCTACCTAGTTCCAAAGTGTTGTAACTCCCAAAAGAAATCCCACATCCATTAAGCAGTCGCTCCCCACTCCTCTCTCCGGCTGACCCCTAAGCAACTAGTCATCTGCCGGTTGTCTCTGTGGATTTGCCTATTTCGGCTATTTCATATAAAGAGAGTCATGCAATATGTGACCTTTTGTGCTTGGCTTCATTCACTCAGCCTCACGTTTTCAAGGTTCATACATGCTGCAGCATGTATTAGTACTTCATTCCTTTTTATGGCTGAATAATATTCCTTTGTATGGATAAACATGTGTTTACCCTCTCATCCATTAGTAGACATTTGGGTTGTTTCCACCTTTTAGCTATTGTGAACAGTGCTGCTATAAACATTTGTGTGTAAGTATATAAATACCTGTTTTCAATTCTATGGCTCCATACCTAGAAGTGGGGGTGCTGGGTCACACAGTAATTCTAAGTTTAACTTTCTGAGGAGCCATCAAACTGTTACCCACACACACTCTCCTCACCCGTGTGCATATAGTCCATCTGCCTTCTTTTAACGCCTTTTTGAACAGGGCTCAAACAAAATAGATAAATCTTTAGGTAACCTGGTCATCTTGAACCTTTTCAGTGTGCAATGGAAGATACAGTAGTTATCTGTTCTATTTGGAAAATCTTTCTGGGGTGCCTGATAATTTGGGAATTTGTTCAGCCTGCTTTGTGAAGTACTCCAAACTCCAAGTCTGTCTCCGCCAGGCACGGACGGGGGTGGCGGGGAGCTGTCACATTGGGGAAGTATTAAATATACTCAACACTTATTGTGGTGTGGCCTTTTAGGCCTGGATCTGAAGTTAGACATCTGCCCTCTTCCTTCACATTTGTGCAGAACAGCAGGGGACTTTTAAATCAAAAGACCCAAGCTCCTGAGGCCACTGAAGTTGCTGAGATCATTGTGTTCCTGTGCTGTCTCCCAGGCCACACTGAGTCCTCTTCTCACTCTACTCCTTCACCTTTCTAGGGGCTGGGTCCCTGAGTCTCGAGAGATGGAAAGAAGATTGGCAGATGGACCTACAGAGGAAGAGAAGTCCTGGCAGAGGAAATGGCCGTGGGAACGCAGACATCGTGAAGGGTAAGGGTGAGGACTCCAGACGAGGATGAAGCGCCTCCAACATCTTCCGTGGGAAGTGAAACAGGCAAGTCAAAACTGTTGAGAGCAAGTGAGGGACCCCTTACAGCACGGCAGCACCTCTTTTAAAAGGTCTTTATCAGATTTATTTTTGAATTTCCATCCAAAGTTAAAATAAAGCTCCTTTACTCTGTCAAAAAACCAACAGGCATCTCTGAACCCTGCACATTACCCAATTCATGCATGGCTGCATAGAAATGTGAGGTTTTGCTGTTTTGAAAATCATCTAAACCACTTTTTAAATGGTGAGACCATACTTAATTTTACTGAGTCTTTCCTGGAGGCTTCCAAGTATGTACGTATATATATTGTGTGTGTATTTATGTATGTATATTGTATGTATAAATAAATAAAGTCATTTAGCCATTTCCATGAATTGCTTATGTTAGAAAGACATTTCCGACCTTTAGCCCACATGTCCCTTTACTGTTTGCAGATGACTGTTGATACAATTATTCTGATTTTTCTGAGTGTTCATCTGGGCTAGAGTTTCTTGTTCAACATGAATTTAAAAAGGAGTTCATTCTCTCTGACTTCAAGTCGTAATGACTTCTCCATCTCTGTTCATTTATTGGGGAGACAACTTCCTCTTGGAATCACTTTTTTGATTCTTTAACCATCACTGGGTTAAATACTGAACTTGCTCCCTCATGGCTTAGAAAAGGGCCTGGGTTGCTACTGTGGGTCTCTTGGTGGCTAAAGAGGTCTTAGTTGGCTCTACAAGTAGTTAATTTATGACCGAGGCTAGCTTGAACACAGTACAGTGTCACATCAAAGTCTGTTTTTATTTATTTATTTTTTTACTGACATATTTATAAGCCATTTCTTTTTCTGTCGATAGAGCATCTTTGTTTGTACTGACATATTCTATGTTGTCTACTCTTCCATTTTACCCTCATATAATAAAACCTTTAAAATCTTGCCTCTACATTTTCCCTTATCATGGACTATTACTCAGGAGATCAGGAAATTTAACAGTATCTCAGATGTCACTTCATTTGCTTATCACCTAAAAATGGGAGAGCTCATATTTAACAGTTGTGTTTCTAGTGACTTGAATAGGAAGTGCTGTTAAAAGAAAAGAGTTGAAAAGGAACAAATCTCCCAGATCTTCTGGAAGAGCGAATGCAATGGCTTGTGTGTTGTCCCCAAAGAAGGCCAAGGCTGANNAAAGGAGGCCAAGGTCGGGTTTGGGGGGGGAGCCACTCTGGAGACAAGCGGGGAGGCTCTTGGGGTCACCAAAGAGCCACTGCTGAGCTCCCTGGAAGACATTTAGCTGAATTTGTTATGGAATAATCTACACTCTTCTCTCAGCTATTTTCAAGACGTGGCACTAAATGACACAAGTGAAGTGTTGAGAACTGCAGTCTGGGGTCATGTCCTGCATGATTACATGTTTTAAAATTGTAGTTCAGAAGTTGGTGGTATGAATAGAGAAACACCACTCGGGGAATGCAGACTCCCAGGCACACCATCTTTGAGTTCTTTTACACACTGCCAAGCCAGGCCTGCAGGTTGAGCCTGATTTGGATGTCAGACAGTATCCTTTTATTTTAAGGGGGTCATAGATTCTGTTTTGCTTTCCATGCTTTTTCCTGAAAGTGTGCCATAGTGTTACTGTACCTTTCCCCAAAGTGAGTCAGACGTGCTGACCATTAGAACACCAGAGTGGTGGTTCCCATAGTAGCCAGAACCACATGGAAGCAAACAATAAAATCTCAACACTGTTCTCAAACCCAGTGGAGAACTAGGATCACTAGAGCAAAGGAAGGATGTAGAAAACGCCGTGCCTTTCTCAAGCTGATATTTCTTTTCCACACGGGAAGAGCTGTATCTTCCTCTCTGAGGGCGTCTTCACAAAGTGAATATTAGAGCCACTCAGATTTTCCACAGAAGGATGCTCTTCAGTTTCCTCCTGCGTGCACGGTTATGGCTAGGATGACGTTATACGGTGCACTCACAAACAAGACCCTTTTGTGGACTCTCAAAGTAAAGCCAGATGTTGGTTGCTGCCTCCACAGAGACTAAGTGAGGTTTCAGGTAAATTAGATATACGCGTGATTATAAAATTGCATGGTCCATTTAATTGAAATCTGCACGGGTGCAGAACTTGGTCTCCACGGTACAACTTCACAATGTTGGGCTGAGCATCTACCTGGAAATATTTTCAACTTACAGAGAATCATATTGGGGCAAAATAATTATAGGGACTTGCCAGTTTTAGAGTATTTGCCTTTGGAACAAGGAGACAGAAGAAACACATGCTCTTAGAAATATGACCAAAAGAAGATTTTCTTGATTTTGGGTAAATAAGATCCAGAAGACATTAACCAGCAGATAAAAAAAAAAATTCTAGTCTGATACATTTGCATGCACAATAAAGAGACAGTCATAGCTTAGCGGTTAGGAACACATACTCTGGAGTCAGGCATCAGAATCTGTTTGTGACCTTAACATCTCCAAGCATCGATTGCCTTCCCTTAAGAGGAAATTACAATGATAGTAATAGTTCCCATTTATTGAGCATTTCCTGTGTGACAGGCACTGTACTGAGATTTTATACTCATTCAATCCTATTATTCAATGCTATTATTGCCTGATTGCAAATAAAGAAACTGAGGTAGAAGTACTTTAAGTTGACCAAGTACCTCATGGAATTGACCTGTGGATCAGGTAGTAACAACAGTGTCTGATACAGCTATTAGCACTAATAGATGGCACCTATGATCGGACTGGATACAGCAGTCCCCTTACCTGCGGGGGGTACGTTCCAAGATGCCCAGTGGATGCCTGAAATCACAGATTGTTCTGAAAGCCATATGTACTATTTTTTCGTATATGTATAGATCAAACTAAAGTTTAATTTATAAGTTATGTACAGTAAGAGATTAACAGCAACAATAATAAAATAGATTACAATAATATAAAAAAGTTATGTGAATGTGATCTCTCTCTCTCTTCCTCAAAATATCTTATTGTGCCGTACTCACCCTTTTTCTTCTTGCCCTGTCTGTGTTGGTGGGACCATTCCATAAACAAGATGGCTGTAACCCATGCTTTCTAATATATTACCAGAACACAGGCAGATAATCTTCTGTTTTGTTTTCGGGAGCACATGGGTTCTTCACTCTACGCACTACTCCTGGCTTCATCACGTGCCTTCAGCATTGCCACATAAGAACCAGCGCTCATCTGTCCTTCCATGTTTTATGCCTTTTTTTGCACTTTTATGAATATAGGCTCCATTGGGCATCTTCTTCCCAAAAAGCTTAGTTTCATCTCAATTGAAGACTTGCTGTGGATGGGACGCTTTCTCCTTAATCATCTTCTTCAACTCTGCCAGAAACATAGCAGCAGTTTCTCCGTCGGCATAGCCTCTCCAGTAATTCTCATATTTTTTTGGTTCAAACCTATTCCTGCACCTGGGAACTGCCCCTCGCTTGCTGTACCTGGCTTGGGTTCACTCGTTTCAGGCGGTCCGTTGCTGGAACTTTCTTACAGGCTCAATGCTTTCCGGCTCAACACGTTGCCCTCAGTCAGAACGCGATTTCTGTTCACAACTTCCACCCACGAATTTAATGCCTTTTCCATCTCAGCTAAGCATTTATTACCCGCAATGGCCATAACTTTTTCAGTTTGACATGCAGCAGCAAAACTAGCCCAAATTTCTTGGATTTCTTTTTCCTCCTCTACAATTTCACGGATAGAAGATGTGTTCTTACCATAGCTCTTAGCAACCTCAGCATATGATTTTTTTTTTTTTTTAAGTCGAGAACTTTCTCCTTTTCACTTCAAGGAAGCGCTTTCCAGCTTCTCTGTGGCACATCTGAATTGCCAGCATCACTACTCGGGCACTTTAGCGCCATTACGAATTAAAATAGGGGCGACTTGAACACAAACTGCGATACCCCCCCAGTCAATCTGATAACCAAGATGGCTACTAGGTGACCAGCGGCAGGGGCGTCTCCAGCGTGGAGACCACGTGCAAAGGGGTGAGTCGCGTTCCAGGTGTGACGGAGCGGAACATCGCGAGACTTCACCAGACTAGGCAGAAGGGCCCGCAATTTAAAACTTAGGAATTATTTCTGGAAATTTCCACTTAATATTTTTGGACTGAGGTCGACCGTGGGTCACTGAAACCACGAAGAGTGAAACCATGGATAACAGGCTACTGTATTTTTTATAATATGTATTATTTTAAACTATCTTTTATTTTGAAATGCATTTTTAAAAAGTTTTTTTTTTCTCATTTTTAGCCCCACCTTTCTGAAGGAATAACTGGTATATGAAAACAACACATAATTAACATACACAATTTGGTGATTTTGGATATATGTATATACTTGTGTTACTATCACCACAACCAAGTAGGAAACATATCCATTATCTCCAAAGGTTCCCCGTGCCCCTTTGTTGGGTTTTTATTTTATTTTGTTTTGTTTTGTTTTGTTTTGGGTTGTAAAATCACTTGACATTAGATCTACCTCTCTCAACAAAATTTTAAGTACACAATATCTTGTTATTATAATTATTATAACGTTGTATCATAATACCTTATTATTAACGATAGGTACTATGTTTCATAGAGGATCTCTGGAACTTACTCTGCTTTTATAGCTAACTTTATACTCATTTTCAAATGTCAAAATTTAAATCCCAGAAACTGATTTTTCCCCCTTTACAAGAAATAAGTAATAGGTCTTCAAGAGAAAAAAAATTTATGCTACTTTTCTCTACTTAGAGTCATTAAATGTCAAGGGGCAGTTTTGCTTTTAAAAAGCTGTTTTTAAGCTACTCTAAAATTGGTCATCTCACATCCAAAATTTTAAAACTTTTAAAATGTTTTTCGGAGGACATTTCACCACTGGTTTATAAAGACTTGCTTTCTCACCTCTCATGGGGAGACCACAGAACAACATTTTTTCAGGGAGAATTTCTTCCACTGAAAAGGAAAAGACTAAAAATGAATCTGAACCATCCAAACATCCATAGTGCCTTGAAAGAAAATATGAGGATCCCCAAATTTATACACATACAGAGATATACATATTTTCCTGAAGGTTGGACAAGAGCCTGGCTTTGACAGTTTTTGCAATGATGAGAAAAAAAATAATAAATGCATATGGAGCCACAATACAGTGAAAACTCTCATTAGCCTATTGTTTCTTGCCAGATAAAATAAAAGTGAGTTGATTGGGAAAGAATTCTTAATAATTCCAGTGTTGTCAAGAAATAAGTTAAAAGATCTTGTAGTGAAGTAAAGGCCAAAATAGATAATCATGGACTTATTACATAAATAATAATCTGTCCTTCACATTGTGGTTGTGGCCCATAAATCTTGATTCGTTTTTCTGGCAATAACGATGAATGTGCATTGACCTCCTCACACAGTTTTGTCTGGACCACCTCATGATGAGGGTTCAAGAATTTATGAACAATGGGTGGGGTCTGAGCACAATCCAGAACATGAATAAGGGGCATGGCTTGCTGGTCCGAATCCGGTCCTGGCCATGCCGACATGGGGCTCTAACCAGATGGGCTTTCACAGGAAATGGACAGCTTCCACGCAACTGTATTTCCAGAGTTCCAAAGGATATTTTATTTACCTTTATTGAACTCACACTTCTAAAAAGGTAGCTCCTGTGAGGGCTGACATTCAGCAGGTATGCACTGGGATGCTAGTATTTCTTCTGAATATGGTGTCCGTAAGTTGCAGGTTAGTAAATATTTTAAATATCACTCTGAGTGATTGCATAGTACAACATAACCTGTTAGTACAACATACTTATCAAAAGTCTGAAAGCATGTTAGATTTTTAAAAGATCAAGACAAAATCAGACATTCAGAATTTAATGTCTAAAATTGGCCTTGCTCAGTCCACTTAGACATGAATGAGATTTTTAATTTTTTGTTTTGTAGATGAATCTCTTTCCAGAGCTCTCAGCTAAATGTTGGTAAATAATTCTTACATAAAGGCATAGGCTTTCACTGTCAAAGAAATGATTTAAATTAACCTCCTATGACTATAGGATCTACTTGCTTAAGCCAATCACAGAGTCCACGAGGAATTCAGACTTCATAGCAGTTTCAAAGTATACATTTAGACGTCGCAGTTTTGAAAAACTTCCAACACATTTGCCAAGTCCCTTTCCCCACCACCTTTTAATATTTGAACAGATTTAAGGGAAATTTAATCCACATGTTTCTGACTCATTTACACTTGAATCATAAATATATTACTTTCTAAGAGCCATTTCATACCCAACAGCTTTTTGTCACTTGCAAAATATATTTTTAGATCTTTTCCTCTTAAAAAACAAAAACATCATCCTTGAGCAAACTAACGCAGAAAATAGGTACAATTCTAGTTCAGAGTTCCTGTTTTTGAACACGCCTTGATCTTGGCAAAGTGTGCTCCTTCCATGTTCCTTATTTGTTATGTTCACTTCAGAAGCATACCGATTTTTCATTCTTCTACTACATAATTATTAACTTCAGTGCCATTGTGGTTCCTGTTAATTCATTTGACACATTGACTCTCCTCTGGGGACTTTTATTTCTAAGCTTAGGTCATTTGGGGCTTAAGGAGTAAGAGAAATGGAGTGGGTGTAATTTTGCTTTTTTTGGAATGTGAATAATTTTTCAGCAAACAATTTCTTAAAAGGCATATATATGTATATATATACACACATACTGTGTGATCCATATCCAGCTCTGAATTATTTTTTCTCCATTTTGAAAACAAATAAATTAAATTCCAGACAGCACAATCACTCTAGGAAAATCTCCCAAGGAGGCCAGCAGACATTAATGCAGTCCTTGAATTTGAGGGGATTTGAATCGAAGTCTGCTGTTTCCAACACACTCATGAATAAAGGGGACCGAAGGACGGGGAACCTCAGAAACACTAGTATTACACACTACTGTATGACGGCCAAAAGCTTTTATTTTTTTAGCAAATATTATTTTTTCACTTTCTCCAAAAAGTTCATCTTGCTTAATGCATTTCAGTACTGGCCGTAGATATGTTTCTATTTCTCACTGAAAATATTTCTATTAATTGCTTCCATATGTCGGTATCCACACTGATGTGCAGTGGTCTGTGCTGTGAGCACCCTGTTATTTACTCTGACATGACATTTAAAGCTTCCTGTTTTCTCCTTGCCTGTATTTAAGTGCTTCATACACTCGATGGAGTACAATTGCTCTCAGACATATAGATTGATCTTGAGAAATAAAATGGAGCCCAAGAATCTTCTGAAGAATAATTACTGTGGCCCCATAAGGTATTTCATGCATCTGTATGTGACCTGGCACCCTGTCTTCCAGAGCAGACTTAGTGTGAGGTGTGTTAACGTGTGGTAGGATATCCAGGTTCCATTAGGCTATTTAACTCAAGGTTTTGCAGTTCACGTTTCTATAAAAAAGAACTTAGAAGGATTCACGTGCACCCGTGAAGGTTATTTTGATTAGGAGGTGTATCAGAGATTATTAGAGAATAAAATAGTTCAGACTATGTCAGCATGATAAACTCAATATAGTTTTACAGTAATATGCGCCTGCAGCAATTCATGGTAGATGCAAAGTGAATGGCACAATCAAAGGAATGGTTGATGGCCTTCTCTTTGCAGCCAAACAATTTGTTGGTCCCAGTCCAGGAACCATTTCATCAGCTGGGGCATTTGACTGCCAGCATCTCAGGACTTTACTTCCTATTCTCCCACTCTCTTGCTTCTTGCTCCAGGGTCACCTCTCAACCTTCCTATTGCATTTAAGACATCCTACTCCCTTTTGCAGCTCCCACCAACATATACAGAGTCATTAGCTTGGGATATATCCTTGTATTCATATAGAAGACAGGGAACCAATATTTCTGAATAACTCCCAACAATTAAGAAGATATTTGCTCTCAATTTCTATGTCTGAACCAAGTTAGAGAACATAGGAAACTTTCGGTGGTCAATAAAAGTCCAGGACTGTAGTGCTTTACATACTAAGAAATGCTTCAGAGAATCAACAGCTCAGGGCTGATCTGCACCATGTGACTTACCTTTATGGGTCAGGAGTTTCAAGGAGACACACACAAGAGGTTTTGTCAACTTCTTTAGTAGCTACAGTGCTTAAATGTGAATGGCACGTGTCAAAAAAACAAACACTAATATGAGCGGTGCCAGCAACTACCAATTCTATAATTAAACCCCTGTTGTAGACCCCTTCTCTTGTCTTAGAAATAAAAATTGCTGCTTTGATTCCTATGTCAAGCCAGGGAAACAGAACACACACATTGCCAGTACTGGACAGTGCAGAGGAAGTCTCCAAAGGTCAACCCCTATAGCACTGACCTTTACAAGGCTTGTTTCTTACCGTGGTCAAACGTTCAGAGAGCTGATGTTCTGGAATCCTGACGCTGCCATCGGCTTGTGCACAGCCTGGGGTGTGTCACTTGGATACCAAAGGACTGTGAAAAAGAAATAGGTTGATCTGCACGGTGTAAATAAATGAGAAAATCTAAACAAAGTTTTCTTTAATATACCTCTGTGGAAAAATAAAAGCAAAAAGAATATTAAAATGAAACACACGTTTACAAAAAGAGGTATTTGCAGAACTAGATATGGTTTAAAAGTAGGAAGTCTTAGAAATGACACCAAAAACAAAAAGATAAGCTAACTTTCACTTAGATGACAAAAATTGATTTTTGCTGATGAAAAATGTCCCGCTGATGTACACCTCCCCCACATGCAGTGAATTTTTGGTGAGGAATTTCTGGATTCCGGCCAAGAGTCAAAGCTCTTGAGATGGAAAGTTAGGGGGACACAGCCTCACCCATGGGGAGGTCAGCGTTCTAGGGTAACTCAGAGCACCTCACAGGAGGGGCTGCTTCACGCACATGGGCCTCAGGAGATGTGGTGACGTGACCTGTTGGTACGCCTGCTTATGGTTCCTAAGGGGAAGGAAAAGTTTCTGATGCTGACGCTAATGGACTAACAAAGCAACCTCCTGACATCGTTTGAACACAGCAACAACTACAGTTAGCGTCCCAGGATCATAATGGATCTGAGAATGGGGAAGCAGTGCAGTATAATGGAAAAACACGGGGTGGAGAGGTGAAAAGCTCGACTTCGGTTTGCTTCTTACTGCATGGCCTTGAATATTACTAAAATTCACTGAGCTTTCAATTCCTTAGTTTTAAAATGGGAATATCATTGCTCTGTGAGAGGATTAAAGTCCTCTGTATGTAAATAAAACACTGTATAATTATCAAGCATTAGTATTTATTTTTTTCAACAAATACTGAGTGAGAATCTCTTATAAGCCAACCAAGCTTTATTAAGATACTCTCAGCAATAATAAGATGTATAGGTCCCACTTTCAAAGAACTAAAAGGCAGTCTAGTGGAGGTGATAAATGAGAAAATAGACAATTTCAATAGAATAAAATATAAAAGATACAAAAAAGTATCAGCTAAGACAGTTAGGGTGGGAACAGTCTTTGCTTAGGGAAAACACCCTGAAGGTGAGGACAAGAAAGGGGTATGAGATAGCAGGAGCCCGCTCACTTCGCAAGCATTTGCTGAGAGCCTGCTGTGTGCTATATTGGCTCTTGAGATCCATCGGTAAATAAAACCCAAGACCCTTGCTCCCTGGAGCTTATAGTCTGGTGAGGCGAGACAATGACCATGGACAATGCTTTCGAGGACCAAAGTGCTGAGGGTGCTGTCCGTGAGGACGGTCAGGAAGGGCTCATCGAGGAGGGGACAGCTGAGAAAAGACTCGTTGAGGGTGAGGCCGGTGACCATGTGGTCATCTGAGAAATGGCGTTCCAGGAAGAGGCACTGGGCAGTGCAGAGACCAGAGGAGGAAGTGCGCCTGCCAGTCCTCGGAACGGCAAGGAGACCAGGGTCAGGGGAGGGGAGGGACGCCTCGCTGAGCAGCAGAAGGTGACGTCTGAGAGGTCACGGAACCTTCCCGAACTATCAGGGGCCTGTAAGGGTTTGACCTCTGTGCTGAGTGAGATGTCAAGTTTTGAGTACACTGAACCATGACTTGTGTGTGAAAAGGATCACACTGGCTAGCAATCATTCTTTCAAAATTAAAAAAAAAATAAAAAAAAAAAGGAACTGGGATTTCGGAGGCGAAGGAAGGCAATGAGGAGAGGGCAGAGTGAGAAAGAAGACAGGCTCCTTAAAAGGCGGGTCAAACTTCTAAGAAAAGTGAGAAATTCCCAGCAGAGGGAAGGTGCGAAAGGACTTTCAGCCCAGGGCTGTTTGCTGTTTGTTTGTACAGGTCGTTTCTGTTGCTGTGATATAAATTTCTAACACCTTTCCAAAGTCTTGGTAAATTCAGATACTCTCATGCACCCCGATATGGCAGTTCAGTGAGGAATAAAGGATGATGCCTTACCCTACGGTCCCTCCCTCCACTTTCACCCATGCACAGG
>KE770652.1:0-16209 GCA_000465285.1 Eidolon helvum | reverse complement strand
TGTCCAGGGTTGCAAGAGATGAACAGCAGTGGAGCTAAGAGTGAAGCGGAGACATAGCTTAAGAAGGAGGTGGCCTAAGGAGGAGGGGACGTGGCCCTCTGGCAGGTACTGAAATAACTATATCTGGCAGTGTCAGGGGCCACGGGAGCACACATGAGAGTCACCTACCACAGGCAGGAAAGGCACCTGCTGAGAAGTGGCTTCGAAGTGTAGACCTAAGAAAAGATAAGCCAGGGACTGGGACATGAGACCGTGGGGCCCAGGCGGAAGGGCCAGCCTGTACCCTGGCCTGGATATGATGACAGACATGGCACTAGGGGAACTCATGGTGGTTCATGGTACGGCTGGGGAGTACAGTGAGGGCAAAGAGCAAGAGATGAGATGAATTCTTTAAGCCATGCTCTTGATTTTGTACTTCATCCTCGTAGCCAAGTAGAGCCACTGACATGTTTAAGCTGGGGGTTGGCGACCATTCAGAAAGCTCGCTCTGACCGAAAACAGTGTGTCAGTGAAGTCCGAGGTCAACAGAAGCACCATGGACCTTAGAAGGCAACTCAGCGTTATTCTAGCAGGCTCACTGAGGAGGCCACTACCTAACCCAAACCCACATTCCTATGGTACTCTTAATTCCGATAATTATAAAACAGAACAAGGCAGATGGTCCTGCAGGAGTTATTTTAATGGCAAAAAGGCTTGGAAAACTGAGTCCTTCCTCGCTACACTGCCTTCTAAGGCTAAGAGAGGAATCTGGCTCCAGCATTCGCCACTTTGTTAATCTTTAATGCTGCTCTTTATATCTACTAAATTATCAAGGAAATGCTAGGCGATAATAAATGTAAATTATTGCATCTTTTTCTAGGTCGTCTTTAGGTGTGAGACAAATTAGTCACATTCTCAATACATTCTTGAGACATCCTAATGTGACAGTGATGCTGAATAAGTTGCTACTGTCACTCGGTGACATGTTTTGTTTTGTTTTTTCATTTCAAATAAAATATTGTATCAAAGCAGCCTTTCTTTTGAATCAATTAGAAACCCATCCTGGACCATTCGGTTTCTTCAAAGCCTCTAGGCCTCATCAGTATCTCTTTAACTATGGCTCCTGGAAGGAGCTACTAGCAAATTTGTTACGGTGGCAGAAAGGGAAAGAATAGGAGGAACGACTCTGAGGTATGAGCTGAGAAAGGATTCAGTGGCGAAAGAGATACCTCAGTACGCAAGGGGACTTTTCCTCCAGGTAGAGAATTACACTTGGCCCAAGCCTGGAGGCATACTTGTTCTGTGATCGTTATTACATCGGATTGTGCAGTTACTCTTTATGGGTCATATATTCCTTTTCCACTGGAAAAAAATATATTTATTCCACTAGCCGCTCCATGGGACATGACTAATAAATAATAAATGGAAACAATAACTCCATTTGGTATAATTTATTTCAGTGGGTCAAGGCACATTTTTATTGCTTGCTGTTGAGGACCTTGTGTTTGGACTGTGTCCATGTGTCTATTTATCAAGAGACAGGTACTGATATTGGCGGAAGAGGGGGACCAACAGGAACTAATCAATTCCAACCTCGTGGTTTCTCTTGGGCTCTTCAACTGCCAACGCGCAGGCTGTATTCAACGTTCTGGGAGCCTAAGAAACCACAAGCCAGTAAAACCTGCTTTCCTCTTGCAGCCGTACATCCTGTAGAAGGACAGATTTCCCCAGCTTGGGGGGCGCCGTGACATTTGGCGGTGAGGACGCGGTGGGGGGGGGGCGCCGTGACATTGGGCGGGGAGGACGCGGTGGGGGCCGGCACTGGCCTTCGGAGGAGGCCTGGCCCCGCTGCCTCTCGAGCCAGCTGTCTGGCATCGGATTACTCGCAAAACAACCCTTCATTTTTCACTCCCCTGAAGCTGGAGGGCGGTCATTCCTGGGCTCATTACCCTTGTCTGTAAAATACAGGAATGTGAGAATGTGCTGGAATAGGTTTCAAAGCCGGGAGACTTTGCGGTCTTGATATCTACTCGGGTGCCCAGCTTTGCATTTCACGAAACCATCGCCTGTGCGGTGCGGGCACCGAGCAGGATCAGCACTTCCCTGCTCCCGGGGTCTGGAGGAGCCGGAGTGACCAGACCATTACACTGCCTGTCAGTAAAACGCCGATCGCTCAGACATATTTCTGGGCTATATATTGTGAAATAAAAAAAAAAAAAAAAGGCCAAATATATATATTTTATATATGACAGATGGGGGAAATCCGGAAAGCTACACAACGGCGATGTTACAAAGAGTCCGCTGCAGAGTGGAATCTGGGCTCGTTTTTTATGTGTTTATTGCCTGTACATTCTACTATTTTAAGAGAGCAGGCTCCGGGCTTCAGTTCTGCCTCCAGCACTCAATAGCTGGGTGATTTTGGATGTTATTTTAACTTCTCTAAATTTCAACTTCTCCATTTGTACAAATGGAAATAATAACAGTATCCACTATTAAATGAAAGTAAATGAGGTTACATGCATAAAAAGCTTAGTTCAGGTCCTGGTTCGCAGTAAGCACTCAATAAATGTTAGTGATCACCCATATCGTGCTTTACATTAGTGCTGTGGTTGTTATTGATGCGATGTGTGTGTGCGTGCACGTGCACACGTGTGTGTGCACACGTATGTGTGTATGTGTGTGTACACTTGGTGAAACAAACAGAGGCTTTCCTGGGACCTGTGATTATCGCCTCATCTGAGTGTGCTGCTCAGAGACCACGTGGGCCAAGGGTGTCCCAGAAGCACTTCTCAGTGAGGGTTCCAAGCCCACCCCCCACCACTCACCAAACTGGCTTGGTCGATACTTTAATCTGAGACAATTATGTCTCCATGTTTTTGCTTTAACTAAAAAGAAAATAATCTGTAGACCGCGGCTATTCGTCATGACCCTCTGAGTTCCCTTAAATCACCAGGGTTGGATTGAAGGCCACAGACCATGAGAGAATCCCAGAGTAAACGTCTCACTGTTCGATTGAGCCCCTCATCTTTCTGAAACAAGGAGAAAGAGCCTCTAGCTCACGATTCTTGAGATTTCAAACATCTTGAAAAAAATGAGGTCACAGGTGAGAACCGCATGCTAGGCAACCATGTTTTGTTAGGACCCTAGAAATCCTTATGCTTTCACGTGCATCAAAGCTGAGGCACGAGGGAAGAGGGGCTGGAAATGTGGACTGGCCCCTAGGTATTCCGAGTTGCTTCACAAGGTTCGAGACATTTTACCTGCATCTCCTCTCTGTAAAGCCACGTAGATGAAGCTCTGCACGTTTTCGTAGAGAGAACCGATGTCCCGTGGGAGCTCCTGCCTCCTGATGAGATTCCAGAAGCGACGGTCACGTCTTCCAGAGAAGTCACGCCACCCACCTGCCAGGAGGCTGCGCTCCCCACCTGTAACTGGGCCTGAAGTTCTCCCAGAGGCGTCACCTCCCTGGATGGGTCACTGCCGCTAGAAAACTGGCATTTTGACGGGAACGGGTTGGGGTTCCAGCCCGAGTCGCACTCTCGGCTTGTCCCCTCTCCCAGCCTGGGTAAGCTTACGAGAAGGGCGCCTCCCATCTGCACAGCACGTAGCGGTTTCCAAAACGCTTTCAACCGGTCGACCCCTGCCCATATTGGCAGATGCAGAGAGTGTGAGGCGCTAATTGCAGGCACGGCTGATGAGGCTTGGCGAGGGCAGGAAAAGGGGAGAACTGGCTCCCACAAGCTGGGTCTTCTCTCCTAGAAGTGGGAGGGTGGCCAGTGGTAGTGGGTCAGGTGGAGGGAAAGGTCAGCCAGGCATCGCCGTGGGGGTGGTGCCCCAAGGGAAGTGGGAAACCGAAGCCTGTCCGAGGCTGCTTTCCTATTATTGTCTCAGGTCTAGTCTGCCCCATAATTATACGGGCACAGGGAACCTGAGGGACCGTCCTGCCCGATGGTTCCCACTACACGGTGTGCCCCGAGAAAGGCCTGGGAGCTAGTGAAAACGCGGTTCTGCCAGCCCAGCTCCAGAGATCCCGACGGGCCTCTCAGAGGAAGGGCCGGACGTCTGCCCTGGAACAAGACGGTGAAACTTCTGATGCAGGTCGTCTGGGAAGCACGCTTTAAAAACCCTTCTAATTTTAACCATCTCATTCTATGAATGAAGAGATGGAAGCCCAGAGAGGTCATGTGACTTCCTCTATACTACACTGACGATTCGGTGGCAGATTGGGCTGGAACCTAGGTACGGCTTCCTCACATACCTACCGTGTCCCAGAGACGTTTCTAATTTCACGACAGGCTGTCCCTCTTTAAAAGCGATGGTCTCCACTTCCTGGAATGCACAGGCTCTTTCTGCCACCTGAAGAGTCCTGGGAATCCCATGTGTGTTTAACGACAAAAATTTGTGTCCAACAAAATATGGCAGGACTGAGATTCCAGGGATACCAACCGGCTACATGGCTACATGTTGTGTAGCTGGAGGTTGCCCAGCCTCAACCCTGCACACTCAATACCACGTAAACAAAAGGCGCAGACTCATAATGTTCTGGAACTCAGTCTCACAGAACCAGGTAAGGGCAGGACAGTAACTCAGCAGTACAACCGTGAGAATGACGGTCCGCACCCCATGTCCTTTATTCCTGGGACAAGGACCTCTGCCATGGAGGTGGCCAGAGAAGCCTGGTCCCAGCGGAACAAGCTATGGCGGGGTCACCCCTTATAGCCACCATCATCTGGTGCAGAAACTTCATCTTCAGCTTCTTTCTGGGACAGATGTTTAAATGAGATGATTCTACACATCTGTTTAAAACCAAGTTATGCTGGAAAATACCACATCCTTTAGACAGAGCTATCTCGGTGTGATTTAGATGATCTCAAATTTTTTGCCTCTCTCTGAAGCTTCCGAGTCAGGAGCGACTTCCCCTCGGGTCGGCTGGCGTACTGACCCTGGCTCCACTGGCCCACACAGACATTGAGCTGTTCCACAAGAAAGGCCTTGAATCCTTTGTGAGGGCAGGACGAAAGGCTCGAGGCCGAGGCGGGGGCCTTGCTCTTTTACCAAGATGACAGAGGGTACAGCTGGGCAACCTGTGGAGTCCTGGGATCCTGAGGTCTCAAAAACCAAGGATAATCTGTGTCTGTGGACATCAGTCGGCTTGATCCTTTTAATCCTCAAATCTTTAGACTTGATTCAGATGAAATCAAGTTGGCAGGACCGGTCAGAAGCTTCATTCTTAACCTCTAGAGCTCTCTTGAGGGAAAACCCACATCGATGTTCAGAAAAATTAGAGGGTGGCATAATAAAACAAATGGGGTTTTAAAAATGGTTTATAGGAAGAAAGTTGCTCTAACAGTAAATCAAGCAGTTATATAGAGTAGTCTAGCATGGAGTCAGTCTCCGCCTTTCTCTCTGCACACACACAGAATTGGCGTAACATCAGAGGTTAAAAAAAAAAAAGTCAAAACACTGGGTAAAAAACAAGTCCGGAGCAGCTGAATTTTGATTTAAGAGTTGAAAAAATAGTAAAAGATGTTAGAAAAACACAGAGTAAGTATTTCTGTTTGCATATTTTGGCTGCCAATTTTATCAATCTGAACTTTGCTATATTGGTTCACAGAATTAAAAACTAAGCTCCCAATCTTGGTTTTCTTCATTCTTTGCCCTCGATTATGAAAATGTTGTAGAATATTGAGAGACTGCTTTGCTCAGAGAGGTTTAATCATAAAGCAAGGCTTTATGAGAGACTGTTCACACATCCGGGTCACGGAGGGTGGCAAAGTTCTCGCTCCTCTGCCATTCCTCTGTGCATTCACGCATGCTTTCATTCTTATCCATGTGTTCATCCCCCTACTAGGATCCAGATGCCAAACCCCACTCCAAATCGGTGGCATCTTCCTCCCTTCGGTCCTCCTCCTCCACGTTATTGACCTTCTCTGTCAATGGCATTATTGCCCTCACTTCTCTCATTTCCTCAATAGCCAACCCTTTCCCACCAGCATGACAAACATCCTTGAAATTCTAAGTAGTGATTAAATTATCTCCCCCCACCCCAACTCTGATCGGGGATCCTCTAGTTTCTCTTTGCATTCCCCATAGGAGGCAGGTACCTGGTTAGAGCAGGCATCTAATAAAGGAAGAATGAATGAATGAATGAATGACTCATCCTGCAATATCTCTTACATCCATAACCTCTTTCTACCACCAGGGTCATGATTTGGGTCTGTAACCTCTCTGTCACCTTCCCCTCCATCTGTTCCCTGCACTGCCCCCTTAAACACCATTCTGACCTTAGCACTCCTCATGAAGTCTAAAGTCCTTAACTTGGCATTGGAAGCCCTCCACATTTTGGCTCCAATTTATCTTTTCAATCCTATCTCCTGCTGCATCCTATCCTGAAATCTCTGCCTGAACCAGTCCAGGCCACGAATTCGGCCTTGCCGGCTTCTGATCCCTTCTCTCTGTCTATAGTGTTCCTGTCTTCACGCCCATGCTCACCCCATCTCATCTTATTCGAATGCTACCTGCTTAAGGCTCATTTGTATAGAGTTTTAATATTTTTCTCTGTCCTCTCAGAGTAAATTTTACTTGTGGGATTTACCACCTTCTTTCTTACATTTTGTATACTTGCAACCGTATCTTATCTTCATCTACTAGGTTATAGTCTCACAATGGGGAGAATTTGTGTTCCATTTGTCTTTCTCCCATAAGAGCTAGCAAGTGCTTATACATTTTAGGCCCCCAAGAAATGATGCTAATTGAATTGGCTTGAACATAGAAATATAATCCCTCCCCTTATAAGAATTTAGGAGAAAAATACATGAAAGAACACAATAGAGTGAGAGTTACCACCTTTCTGCCCTGGAGATATTTTACCACCAAACAGGTAATGCAGATTTGTGTCACATACTATTGTCATCGCTTATGTGCCTGACAGGGAGAGTACGGGGTTCCCTCTGCTCCAATTCCTCCAGCCCAACCAGGGCATCAGCAACAAAAGTTGGACATGCATACGGCTTAGCATCTTCAGTTGACAGTGGACTTAGAGGTTCCTTCTAAGTCCCTCATTTCAAACACGAAGAAGTGGAATGAAGCCTAAGGCAGTTAATAATGTCCTTGCACACTTATTATGCGCCAGATGCTGTGCTAAATGCTTTACATGCAATTCATCTCGAATCCTTATCACCCTATGAAGTGGGCACGGTTATCAGTCCACATTTCACAGGTGGGGAAGCTGAGACTTGGGAAGGGTGAATAATTTGCCCAAGTCACATAAAGCAAGGAGCAGGCAGAATGAGGGTTAAAATCCACATTGTCTGACCCAACAATGTTCTTTATATGTCCATAAAGCTATGTTTTCACCATCTTTCAATGAGTTAGAAATATGTATGAATGACAACTCCAAACTTCTGACATCTCTTCCATGTCTCCTTCATTCATCACTTTCATTCAGATTTTGCTAGTGAATATGACAAGTTTCCAAGTGCTTAGGAAATGCAAATTAAAATCTAATATAATTTGCTTCATATCTCTGAGTGGTGAGTATTCCTTTATCTGTTCTAATGTCTTCTGTACTTTTCTACATATGTGACATTTTCTATAAATTAGAAGTCAATGGCAAAAAGAAAACAGGATTCATTTTTCTCTAACACCAGAGAATCAATCCTTCTCCAGAAAAGGACCATGTCAAAAGCTCCTTGGCGAGATTTACTTTATCAAAAATATTTTTTTTCAAGATGATTTTTTACCGAGACTCATCTAACCACACGATTTTACATTTCAGTAATAAATTTTCAGAAAAAAAAATATCAGAAAGAAGAGGGAAACATTAGCATGTTTTTGAGACCCGTGAAGGGTGGTGGGGACTGGGAGGGGATGATCTTACTCCTTTCACGGGCAGAGGCTGCCCTCTGCTGTAAGGAGTGTGCTCATACAGCAGAACAACCCTGGTATTCGACGTGCTGGGTACAACAAGACTAAGGTGGTAAGCACAACTTTTATACTCAGTTTGTGACAAGCTTATTGCCTTAGATCTAAAAATCAGAATGCGGAGATTCAGACCAATAAATTAAGTTAGTGACATAATTTTCATGACTGCCTTAAAAATAACCTTTTCACTTTATGATGCCCCGAATGGCCATGTCTTACGGGAGGTCAGAGCCACCAGACAGTACATTCTTCTACTCTCCTGTCAGAAGAAAGTGCCAACTGATGAGCCAAGTTCCCATCACAGGATTGTGGTCTAGATTAAATGACAGACACGAAGCACCCAAGCACAAAGCCAGGTGCGTAGTCATTGCTCAACAAATAAAAGTTTTCCTTATTTTCCTTATCTTCATCACAATCGCATCCACAGGAGTGTCTGAGTCTGTGGGGGCTGCCATGACAAAGCACCACAGACTGGGTGGCTTACACGACACCCAGTGGTGGTCCTGGAGGCTGGGAGTCCAAGCCCAGGGCCCAGCCGGGGCTGGTTTCTGCAGACTCCCCTCCTCTGGCTGTGTCCCCACATGGCCTTTCCTCTGCATGTGCACATGGACAGCTGGCTCTGTATCTCCTCCTCTTCTTATAAGGATGCCATTTACCTTCATAAAGGCCCTGTCTCCCAATGCTGTCACTTGCAGGGGACACAATTCTATTCATAACAAGAAGAGCAAAAATGTCTCCTGGCACAGATCGGCTGACTGGCTGCCCCTCCACCATTTAGGGTGGCAGCTGGTTGAAATGAGCATTCGGGTGTGATAAGTGACACAGAAGCTTTGGGTGACCCGCTTGTGCCTTCTCCCATGGGGTTCACAAGGTGGCCCTTCCACATTTCAGGAAGATTTTCAATGAGAGTTAAAACAACTTATATTTAATACCAAAAACAGCTGGTAAACCTTAATTTAAGCTGAAAATTCAATAAGAAAACCCCATCCCTCAAAACCATCTGATTAATGCAAGTTTCACCCTTTTTCTTTTATGTGATTTCATCTCACACCTTAAGCCAGAACGACTCTGGTGCTGATAAAAAGGAGCAGTCAGCCTGTCCTTGCTGACACCAGCATTCCAAGAGAACCAGAGGACTCCTGGTCCTTAGGGGAGGTCACTTTGTACTGGCAACAAATGTTATATTCCGCCCGCAGGGCTATTTTTTGGCCTCCCAAGTACTATTTCATTCACAAGTCATTTGTGATCCAAGGCACTGTCTGGCATAAGGTAGTAACTATAGCAGAAATACTACAAGTGCTAAGATTTTTGTGGATTTAGCAAAAGAAAAAGAAAGGAAGGAAAGGAAAGGAAAGGAAAGGAAAGGAAAGGAAAGGAAAGGAAAGGAAAGGAAAGGAAAGGAAAGGAAAGGAAAGGAAAGGAAAGGAAAGGAAAGGAAAGGAAAGGAAAGGAAAGGAAAGGAAAGGAAAGGAAAGGAAAGGAAAGGAAAGGAAAGGAAAGGAAAGGAAAGGAAAGGAAAGGAAAGGAAAGGAAAGGAAAGGAAAGGAAAGGAAAGGAAAGGAAAGGAAAGGAAAGGAAAGGAAAGGAAAGGAAAGGAAAGGAAAGGAAAGGAAAGGAAAGGAAAGGAAAGGAAAGGAAAGGAAAGGAAAGGAAAGGAAAGGAAAGGAAAGGAAAGGAAAGGAAAGGAAAGGAAAGGAAAGGAAAGGAAAGGAAAGGAAAGGAAAGGAAAGGAAAGGAAAGGAAAGGAAAGGAAAGGAAAGGAAAGGAAAGGAAAGGAAAGGAAAGGAAAGGAAAGGAAAGGAAAGGAAAGGAAAGGAAAGGAAAGGAAAGGAAAGGAAAGGAAAGGAAAGGAAAGGAAAGGAAAGGAAAGGAAAGGAAAGGAAAGGAAAGGAAAGGAAAGGAAAGGAAAGGAAAGGAAAGGAAAGGGAAAGGAAAATTCTTAGCCAGAGCAACTTTCACCAGGCCCAATGCCACATCTCTTTTCTAAGACCAATTCAGGAAAATGGGACAACACATCAACATCATTCCTGTTTTGCTTGCTGAGGCTTAAATTTTTCTTCCGTTTGGGGGTAAGGAATCAAGCAGAGAAAGAGAACTAATACAAAGAAGAACACAATGAGTATGTTTTGAACAATAGATATCTGGCCTTCTCTTTCCTTCTTCCCTCAATACGGAAAATATTTTATCCTTTGACAAGTAGTCAAAGCTTGTTGCCATAGACTGCCTTCTTTTTGGAAAATAACCATCTTTGTGGTTTTAAAAATCTTTTGTCAACCCCAAATCATTCCCACTGTTTTTTTTTTTTTTTTGAGGCATAGCAGATAATTTTGTGATTTCATTCATTCAGTGATCTCAAGGGACTTGTGAGGAATGAGACTTCTTACAAGGCCCGTGAGACTCAAGATGCCAGTCTCGCGCTCCCTCTCCAAACTCACCGCTTCTTCACCTTCTCCTCCTTCCAACCAGCCGACCTGCAGCCCCCTAAACACACTGACCGCTCCCCGCAATCTCTACACCTTTACTTCTGTCCACGATGCCTCCCCAACCCCATACTGTTTGCCCGTCAAACTTGTAATCACTTCCGTTTTGGATCCAATCTTTACACACTTAGGAATCTCTTCATGATCACTACAGAATTCATTTTCATAAAGCGCACCTCTATTATAGCACCTCTTATAATGAAAGGCAATTACTTCTTTACATAATAATAATAGCCAACATGTTTTAAGCACATATAGCATGGTAGGAACTCTTGTATATTTGACATGCATTATTTCTGCTCCTATTAAACGTGAAGTTTTACAGATGTGGCAACTGAGGCTTAGAGGAATTACATGCTTTGCCTGTGATCATACAGCCTGTGTGTGTGGAGCCCAGTGTAAATCTATCTTCTTTCGGTCCACAAACCAGGCTATCAGTCACCACCTTACGATGTCATTCCATTCGCCACTCCCACTCCCACCGGACAATAAGCTCCCTTATGTCAGGCACACATTTAATTCCTCTTGCTATTCCTAGTGCCAAGCACAGTGCTGTGTGTCTAACCGCTGTGTCAAGATGCATGCTGAGAGAGCAAATGAAATCAATCATAATAAGGGCTGGGGAGTCGCATTTCTGTTCATTCGGTGGTGCTGACACCTACGCCCCGCGGCATCTTGGGAAAGGGGAAAGGTCTCTATGTGGCAATCTAGGGTGAGTCTCAGAACTCACACCTCTAAAGCTTAGGATTTGGTACAGTATAAACACTCAGAAATATTAGCTAATATTATTAATAAAACAGAAAATCAAATGTAACCTTGTGTGAACAAGTGGTTGAGCAGAATGGGTGAGGAGGAGTGATTTTTACCCCTTCTCCAGGTCTCAAGACCCAATTTTCGGGGATCTTATGAAGAATATAAATAACAACATCCATGGGTGCTGCCATTGTCAGGGAGTCTTCTGTGAAATGACACTGAAACTTGGGAACAGGAGGCAAAAACTATGGTCCTCCATCTATTAAACCAGGTAGCAGCTACACACCCTGTGATTTTTGGCAAGGAGATTAATTTGAGGGCAACTGTTCAGAAAACAACAAGCCATTTCCTGTTTTATGGAAAGAGCTCATAAACACTTGGGCTGTACAACCTCTGAACTGAAGCATATCAGGTCTCCAGTGACTACCGTTCATAAAACTTATTAGTTGCAAGGCAGGGACTCTTAACAAGTGTTGAGTCTCAAGGAAAATGAATGATGATTTCTTCAGAGGTGGAGAGAGTGAGTGAGGGTAGAGGGAGAGAGGGAACAGGCTCCAATAAGGAGCAGGGAACCATGCAGAGACAAGGGGGAAGATAATGTTGCCCAACTTAATTAATTTTAATTCTTCTTTTCCTAATGAGTGATACACTTCCTTTAGCTAAAGGACTTACGTAGATTTTCAATAACTTCTTTCACAAGTGAATGTGATGTTTTCTCTTCCCTGGTTCCCCTCTGAGCTAAAGGCTGTGCACGAAACAAAGCTTTCTTGGGGAGAAAAGCTTTGGAAGCAGTGGGGTGTGCTACTCCAAGCAAAGTAAGGAAGTCCTGGATTTTAATCCCAGCTCTGTCACTCATTAGTCATGTAACCTTGGGCATTTTATTTACCCTCCTCGAATCTTGGGTTTTTTCATCATAATAATATGGATAATTTCCACTTTAGAAAGTTACTATATTCAATGGAACAACCTTAGCATGGTGCTAGCACTCAATATTTATTAACTATTATTATTTTAATCATTATATACATATGTATACGTTTAACAAAATACTTTAATTAACCAAAATACATGTGTGTTTGGTTCTCCATGGCCTATGATAATACATCTGTCTCAAATGTGGGAAAATCCATCTAGTTATCCCCAGGCAGCAAGCCACTTGACCCAGTTAAAGCTGTGTCGAATTTGCCCCACCAGCAATTCGAGCCACATCTGAGGAGAGGAGGACACTGTGAAGAACTGCTGGAGAGAGCGCCATGCTTCGGGTTCCCGCCCTCTGAGAAGTAAAAAGTGCAGGTCACACACTGGGCGCTGGGCAAGCGCCCGACTGCACCCGAGAATTATCCAACTTTGCTACCTCTAGAGGAGTTGGCATTGGCTTCTCGGTAATGATCTTAGGTAAGAAGGGAGGGTAGAAAAAAATAAAATAAAATGGAATAAGCTCAGATTCAGCGTATCTGCCTTTTTAGGAACTGCAGTGCACGTTACCCTTCCCTCATTTTTCCTCAACTAGAAGGAAAGCTCCTGAGCGCAGAGAGCCAGTTTTGTGCTCATCCCCTGAGTCATGGGGACTCGATAAATTTCTACATGATCGTTGAGTTGAATTTACTATGACCCTGAAATACAGCCTTTAGAGAGGATGGAAGTGACTGTTCCCGCTCAGTCTTCAGAGGGGGCTGTGTTTGTCAAGCCCCGTTTCCCCTAATTACAGTCAGGAAAAAAGATACGGGATGAGAACCCATCCTAATGAGAGTGTCTCAATAATATAAATAGTGTATTTGCTGGGAATGAATAAAAACACGTGAAAAATATTATTGGTACCTAGCTATAAAATTCACAATGGATCACTTCAACTTGCCCTGTAGAAATACAGTATATAATATTTTGAATGGAAAATTCCTGGAAAATGTTTATCAAAAGAGCAAAGCTTTCTTTTCCTTTCCTCCAACTCTCCCTGATATCACAGAAGAGGGGTGCTGTGATTACTCAGTGCAGTGCTCAAGCCCCCCAGAATTTACAGACAGAGAGCTCTTGCTGAGTGTCTAGTGGTTAAACCGATGTCGAGCTTGAAAGTGGCATTAACGATTCTGTAGATCATTCTCTCTAAGTAGAAAAAAACTAATGGGGGAGAAGAGGTGAGTTCCAGACAACTTTGGTTCTGTAACTTCCATTCAACTTAAAAAAAATACTACTACTAACAAAATTTGTGACTTTGTGTTTTTCTCCAGAATCCCACCAAATTATTTCTCCCAAGGGATAACCACCATCCTGAATTTGGTGCTTATTATTTCTATACATTCTGTATACTTTTGTTACATACATGTGTATCTCCAAGTGACAGATAGGATTACTTTGCCTGTGTTTAAACTTTATATAAGTGGTATTATGACATGCGTTTCTATATATTTTTTGCTGCATATCCAGAAAAAGATTGAAAAGTTTGCTTATATTAAAATTTAAAATGTCCAAATTATCAAAAGACATTAATCCCAAAGGCAGAAGGAACAAACCTCAGATGTAGAAAAGATATTTGTAAAACTCATAACTAATAAAGAATCACCATCCAGACACTAAGCTCATAATTTAGGCCAGGTTAAAACTTGAATCTATAGCATTCACTTTTCAGGCCTCTGTACAAATGCAGCCTACACTTCGAAGCCTCGGTCATTAGTGCTGGACCCACACAGCCTTCCTACCACAACATAGCTGCTCAGTAACGGGAACAGATCAGAAACTGAGATCCGGTTCAGATAACATGTTTGGAGACCACCCAGAAAATGGGCTGTGAAATCCAACTTCTCCGACCCGACCTGGATTAGACAGCAAGCTGACAGAAAAGAAGAGAAAACAGTAACTGTGGTGATAGTGAGTAACTGGTGGTGACCAATGAGCTTATCAGCTTATAAAGAAAGCTTAAAAGTAAAACTAAAAAGCCAACTGAGGTAACAACCAGAGTCCCCAGTATCATGGAATTTGAGGTCATGAGGTGGCCCATTGTAGAAGGCTGAATGGCGGCACCCCAAAAGATATATCCAATTTCTACCCAACCATATTCTGTCAGAAAGCCAACTATTTTCTCATTATTTGTTTTGTTTTGTTTTTGTCTAGGCCAATTCTAGTATTTAACCCCTGGACCTGCTGGAATCTGTAAATGTGACCTTATTTGTGACCTTATTTGCAAAAACGGTCTTTGCAGATGTAATTAAAGATCTCAAGATGATTATCCAGATGGGCCCTAAATCCAACAAGTGTCTAACGGGAGACAAAAGAGGAGACCCAGAAGGGGAAAAGGCATGTGCAAACAGCTACAGAGGTTGGAATGATACAGCCAATGGCAAGGAACATCTGGAGCCACCAGAAACCAGGAGAGGCAGAGAACGGTTCTCCCCCAAAGACCTGCTGACTTCCTGACTCTGGATTCTAGCCTATAGAATTGTGAGAGATAAGTAAGTTTATCTATCTATCTATCTATCTATCTCTCATTATTTATTTATTTATTGGTAATAATCTCTAACAGTCCTAGAAAACTAATACACCCATATTCTATCAGAAAGCCAACTACAGTCTTATTATCTGGGATTTTTTTTTTTTTTTTTTTTTTTTATTANNGGGGTTTGTTTTTTTTTTTTTTGATTAGGCCATTTCTAGTATTTAAAGAGAGCTGGCCTCCTCTGTTCTCTGTCAATCCCTGCACCTGCTGAGCTATTTGAGTCTGCTGTGGGCACATTTCAGTCTCTCAAACAGGGCAACAAATTTGAGAAATTAATACAATTTCACACCCAATAGCTAGATACTCCAACATTAATTTAATCAGTGCTCACAACTAAAAAATTTATAGGCTAATTTTTCTAGTGTAATGCTAAATGGACATATGTGCAGAGATACTAATTCAGAATAAAAAAGATACAACTGTATAACTAGAGATTAAATAGGTTAGCAGTGGAAAAACGATTACGCTAAATCAATAAGAATGGAAAAGGATGTGCTTGTCAACAGAACCAATCCGGGCTGCACTAATAAGAACGTAATGAATAAGAGCAAAAGAGGCAGCAGGCTGGGTCTGCTCTACCTGATGCCATTCCTGGAACCAACCCCATGCTGAGAGCAACATCTGCAAACTTGAGCTCATCCAGGAGAGGGCAACTGGGGCTCCAGTGTGTAGGAGTAATGGCGAGGAAGGGCAGATTGAAGACTTCATTCTCAGCTTGGAGAAAATCTTAAGAATGAATGTGATGAGGAATTCATGCCTTCAAATGACTGTCATAGGAATTAGACACAGGAATTGGGCTCTGGGTATAGGGAGAAGAGGGTAAACCTGCAAGAGGCTAACAAGAAGTAGCCAGGGAAGGAGGGGGGAAAACCAAGTGTCACGAAGCCAAGGGACAGCTCCTGGCCTGGCAGTGCTCACGTGGAAAGACACCCATGGCAAGAAGTGGACTGACAGTCACTGAGGTAATATGAACTGAAATATGAAGAGGGAGATACAGGACTTTTCTAGAAAGGGAGAATGTTTGAACGCTCCCACATATACATTCTGTGTCTTGTTACATATCTATATGGCCTTGATTTTGGCTTATCTGGAAAAATAACCCAATACACTTACAGTCTCCTTCACTCAGTGGCTCCTAAATGGTCGTCTACTGCTGCTAATCGCATGTAAATAAAGTCCCTCAGGGCCATCAGGTGAGGAAAATAAGGCCAAGGCAGTCAGTTCCTCAACTGAAAGGATGCCCTTCATTTTGAAACGACGTCCTTCCTACACGTTTTTTTTTTTCTGAGTATTTAAATGCTCTGTCTTTTTTGAAATCATGATCATACTTGGAAACTGACTTTTTAAAGTGTCTGAGCAAAATAAAATTCGACAATTCCATTTGTGATTTTTTTTTTAAATTTCTTCTGGGAAATCTAAAAATCTGGAAGCCGGGCCTCCAGATCATAATGGAAGGAAAAATAAGATAAATTTTTTAAATTCAAAGACAGGAACATGACATTATTGTTGAAGAGCACTTTTTCCTATGAAATTACTTATTGTTTGAAAAGATTTTAAATTTCCTAGGACGTATACAGTTTAAATATA
>KE770651.1:19446-45587 GCA_000465285.1 Eidolon helvum | reverse complement strand
AGATGGGGCCGCGGCTGAATAGGTAGCCGCGGGGAGACGGAAGGAGGCATAGGTGGCCCGGGAGAGCCATGCACGGCTGCGCAGGGAGTCGCGCTCGGGTCGCTGCTGGAGGGGGGCGACCGGGAGAGGGGGCAAAGGAGGGGGCTGCAGGGACCAGAGAGGGGACCGCGGCGTTTCCCCGCCCCCACCAGCGCAGAGGCGGGCAAGAGGTGCGCGCACCCGCAAAGTTGCCTCAGCGCTGGGGAGTCGGTTTGTTTTCCAAGGGCCGTTTTTCTCACACGTTTGTCTTTTTTTTTTTTTTCCCCTTCTTCAGAGTGCCATTAAGGGGAAATTGCAAGAATTAGGAGCTTATGTTGGTAAGTTTTTTTGCTCTTCTTTGCCTAATAGAATTCGGAGTCTGCAGCTAATTAAATTTTGTAAGTGGATTTTTCCCATTGTACTTTTGACTTTGGAAAGACCTTTTTCTACTCCCTGGTTATTTCTTTTCATTACCGTCTTTCTATTGAAGGCTCTGTATACAACCTTTTCCCCCAAACCCTCTTCTAATACGGGTTATCGAAATTGTTTAGCGTCTTCTCTGTTGAGGCTCTGTCTTATTTTTATTGTTTTCCCTATTTTCATTATCTTCCTCTTGATCTTCATTTTTCTTGGTTATTTTGCATGTGAATGTCTGATGCTTTCTGGCATTTGCCTCTGTCATGGTTCAGTGAGTTTTATTTTTAGATCTCTATTTTTTCCTGTTCCTTTCTCTTACCTCCCAACAGTAATGCACCTTCTTTCTCTTCATTATTTTATGGTTTAAAATTTGAGTGTTTACTCTGGGCCAGGCACTGTGCTTAAGCGTTGTATATGCATTAGGTCATGATAATCCTCAGGAAAACACTGGAAGGTAAGTGGTAATATCCCATCCTCAATTTTACAAGCAAAAAAATTTAAGCTTTCAGTGCTTACTTGAGCATGATTGAGATCTGGGTCTATTGGCTCCCAAGCTGGTGCCTGCTATAAAAACAATAGCTATTACTACTGAAACACTCAAGTGTATGTATTATGACAGTGGATCTCAAAGTGTGGGAGTCAAAACTATTTTCATATTAATACTGACAGGGTACTTGCCATTTCACTGTGCTCATGTTTGGATTGTGCAAAAGCAATGGGAGTGAAACTGCAAATTTTTTTAGCTTGAATCAGGAAATCAGTATCACACCAAAGTCTACAAGAAATCATCATATTCTTCACCACTCCTCCATTTGCAATTTTTTAAAAAAGAAGCCAGTTTCACTTAATGTAGCTGATGAAGCAGTAAAAATATTTTTTTAAACTCTGGCCCTTGAATATATCTTTTTAATATGCAGTGTGAGGCAGTGGGAAGTACTCATAAAGCACTTCTGCAGTATACTGAAACATGATGGATTGTTTTAGGAAAAGGATTTGTGTCATTGTTTGAGTTGAAAACTACTAGCCACCTTTTTCGTGAAATGTCGTTTTTAACTTCTAAGAAGGACTGTCAAGCTAATTACATGCACTCGAGTGTTCTAGCAGACATTTTCTTGAACATGAGCAGAGGAAAGGAACAAATAGACTTTACTGCAAATGACAAAAGTTGAGGTTTCAAATTAGTTTTGGAAAATTTGTGTCTGCCTCTATGAATTTGAACAGCTTCCCAGTACTTCAAAGAATATCTGTTGAAATCAGTGGTGATATTAATAAATGATTCATTTATTTAAAATCTCAAATCAAGAATTTTGAGCCTATTACTGATTACAAGCTTAATGAAGTCCAGTCATTAGCTTGAATATGGTGTATCCCTCTCTCCACCATTCGCTGCTCTCACCCTGTACCCAGGTAACTACTGGTCTCATTTATGTAAAATTTTAGAAAGTACAAAATTAACATGGAGTGACAGAAAGCACAGTCTGTTAATTTTTATCACTGACATTATGAGGGAGAAAAACTCAAGACTGCCAAAGCACTCCAACTCTTTTGTTTGTTGACCTTTCCTGGATTATCACTGGCAGCCCAAAGTAGGTACACTTTGCATAAATAAACTACAAGGGTTATTTACTAAAATTTCCGGAAAGCTGTGGGAACCCTTTGATAATCTCCAAAGATGATAATAAACAACTTGTATCTTCTCACATCGTATTGTATGTTTCCATCAAATAATTTTGATTTCTCTCTATTTGTTGACTGAGCTTTCTCAGTGCATTTCTGCTTTTCTTGAACTGGAGTTTTGGTATTTCTCCTTGAAATGAATGTCTGATAGTACATCGGAAATGAACCTTTCTTCCTACATAGAAATATAAGTATTTAAGATACTAAATTTAAAGGAATTTTTTTTGGTAGGAATTAGAATTCCTGGTAAATGGTTTTGCTTCCTTGCCTTCTTTCTTTGGTGGTTTTTGTTTTTGAAAGTATTTAATCTTAAGATTGAATTTTTTAAGTGATGTAGGGTTTTGGGTGGTTTTAGTTTATTTGATAATATTGCAAATTTATTACCCTGAGTAATTGAAATCTGACTTTGCTGAGGGTAAAGGTGTTGTCTTGAGAAATGAGTACTGTTTTGAAACAAACACTACACAAAACTCAAGTTATTCTTGAATGTCTATACGCATCTCTGAAATTAATGAATGTTATTAAAAAGTTAGAGATGAATGCACTCTCAAATTTAATAGTATAATTCAGAATATCTAGTTTTGTAAGCATTCATTATTTAATTCCCATCTTTCTAGTAATTGAAATACCTATACAATGAAGAAGAAAAAAGCTATATTCTCCAACATAATTCCAGTAGAGCTGAGATATTAGTTCTTAGAGCTACATCTATATCTTCAAGCACATTAGTGTTAAGCAGAAGAAAAATATTAAGGGAAGCATAAAAAGTTTTTATATACTTTTCCTTTTAAATAGATGAAGAACTTCCTGATTACATTATGGTGATGGTCGCCAACAAGAAAAGTCAGGACCAAATGACAGAGGACCTGTCCCTGTTTCTAGGGAACAACACAATTCGATTCACCGTATGGTATGTTTCTAAATATTTACCCCTTAGACCAAAGTTTGGTACAAGTCAGAGTAGGTGTTCTGTCTGAGAAGAGGTTCTTGACAGGAGAGTAAGATTCAGTGTGGAGAAGCAGGTTGGTGAGCCATGAGAACATGGCCTCTGGAGCCAGACTGCCAAGGTTGAATCTTGAATCTGCTTCTTGCCTCGTTTCTCCATTTATAAAATGGGAATAGTAAATCACCTTTATGGTAGGGTGAGGATTAAATGAGCTAATACATGTAATGTGTTTACAGCTGTGCCTGGCCCTTAGCAAGTCCTTGAATATGTTAACTAGTTACTGTGTTTCCTTTGTAAACTTCTACATCTTATTCCTTTCCTCCAACCAGAACTAGTTGCAAATGTTTTTTTAGCCTGGGTTGACTTTCTAAATTGTTTTTGCCAATGAGTTAACTCTTAGGGCCAAGGTTTTTTGACAAAATTTAAAATTTTTTAGACTTTTTGAATTTTAAAATAGGCAACTTTGTGTTCAAATTTAAGTTAATATAATTATGTTTCCTTTTTCAAACCACATGTGCCTTTAGTTGAGATGAGAATACTAACTAAAAGCATAAAATTCATTTAAGAAGGCCGGCCAAATTCTGGTACCAGGTTTGAGGTAAACTGAAGGCTAGGGGAGGGTAACGATGTGGCTGAGACTAGAGCAGGAAGTACACCTATAAGGGCCCTCATGCTGGGAGCCACCAATTACAGCACAGTTGATGACGGAGCATAAGGTGAGTGAGCAGAGTAGCTTGCTTAATTTGAATAGCAGGAGACCGAGTCAGAGAATAAGAGGCACTAAGGACAGGTATGCAGCTGGTTGACTTCCTACCTTTAAACCAGAAGTTTGTCTTGAAAGTGTTTTTGTCCCAGCAGGTAAATGTATGCTTTGCAGCTTCTGTGAAGCTTGAAATTCACACAGAATTCACTAGTTTTATATTACACAGTTGTGAAGAACATTGAGTGTAATGGTCAATCCTCAAATGTTTTGGTACATAAACCCTGCTGCTGGTTGGGTGACCTAACTCACTTGTTACAGTTTGTCCCCAGAATTTACCCCCCCCCAAAAAAAGAGAGAGATCATGGAATTTTGACTGGGGAAATTATTATCGTGAGTACTTTTTTTAAGTCTTCAGCTGTCTAGATACTTGTTTCATGCACATTTTTTATGACCTGACTTCTGGTTCAACCTTTGGATCACTTTGGTTTGAGTCCCATTAATATGATATGGGAGATTGACTTAGTAGATCCTTTCTCAGGTAAGTTAATGTAATGCACTAGACAAATTTCTTACCTACACATAGACTACTAACTAAATTTGAATATAAAATCAAATTAATTCAACTATCTCACCTTGCCATAAATTCAGTTCTTGTGTCTCTTCTCTGTCTTGGTGCTTCACTTTCCTTAGTTAAATGTTCATTGACACCAGCCCTAGACTATTCTGATTGTCTTTGGAGCCCTGCAGTAATTGTGCCCTCGGGGCCGGTGGCATGTGATTTGGGTTCTGGGTGACACATAATGAGCTGTTTCTGGTGTTTCAGGAGGCATGGCTTTTTCGAAGGATTATAAGGCAAATTTGCCTTGTATGTATCTACTAAAATAGGTTACAGTACAAGCAAGGTTGTGGTCTGTGCTTGTTTACAGCATTACTTTTGTATTAACAGTAGTAGGTAAAATAAATTTAAACTGTTCTTCAACAGTTATATTGCATGTTTTTGATATTTTATCTTTTACTGTAAGTTACATTGAATCTTTAGTCTTTAATGAAACAGTGACATTTTTTGTAGATAAAGACTGTGTGGTCAGATCATATCTTTGTAGAGGGTAGATGTTGAAAATAGTGATTTAAAAAAGTATGATTTTTGATTGGCTTTACGTTATTCCTGTAAAGCCTTTTTTAAAAATGTGAAACATAGTTAATTTTAATACCATTTATCTATTAAATACCATTTGGTAATATTTGTCAATAATTATCTGAAAATTGATTCTATAATGTTATGAAATTTAGAGTAGCAGTTGAAATAAAATCTTCCTTGATTAAAGGAAGCAACTTTTTTTTTTTTTTTTTAGGCTTCATGGTGTATTAGATAAACTTCGCTCTGTTACAACCGGTAAGATTCATAAAAATGTTTTGTTTTTTTGAATTTGCTATATGATTACTTTCTTTCTAAAGTCACTTACACTGCTTTGGAAAAAAACCATCAATTTGAAAGGAGTAGTTCATTTGAACTTTTTTAGGAAGCACATTTTTATGAATTTAAGAGCAATAAATTTAATATAATTCAAAGATAATTTAAACAAGGGAAGGGGAACTATGCAATTTATCCTAAGAAACTAATTGTAGACGTGTACAACAATTTAGTCTCAAGGATGTTTCAGTATTTTATAAATGGAAATTACTTCAGTCTCATAATAGAAAATTGAATAAATGTTCATGTTACTGTATATGGAATAATGTTTAGCCATTAAAAATATTATGGGAGAACATAGATTACCTTAAATTGGTGATGAAGAAAGGGAAGGATCAGAGTAAGAAAAACAGTTTAAAAAGATCACGTGTTATTCTTTCTAGACCCCTCGAGTCTAAAGTCCTCTGATACCAACATTTTTGATAGTAACGTGCCTTCGAACAAGAGTAGTTTCAGTCGGGGAGATGAGAGAAGGCACGAGGCTGCAGTGCCACCCCTTGCAGTTTCGAGCACTAGACCTGAAAAAAGAGATTCCAGAGTTTCTACAAGTTCACAGGAGCAGAAGAGCACTACTGTCAGGTAAGGACCCCGCACAGACCTGTGGGCAGATGGGTAATATGTGACATTTATATTAGTTTTTATATCTTCACATTGCCATTTTCAGAAAGTTTTGGAAACAGGTGGTCATGAGCATTATTTTAAATAATGGATAAGACCAAAATACAGTTATCTTTTACCTCAAATGCAGTAAATCAGAATTGTAAAAAAGAATGCTGTATCAAGTAGATTTTAATGGGATACATAGAATATTCACACTTTTTTATTATAATTTAAGTATTCTCTGACAATTTAAGATATTACTCTAAATTGGTTGTAATGATGTGTGTGTATTTTAATAGACAGACTTATGATGATGGAGCTGCAACCCGACTAATGTCAACAGTGAAACCTCTGAGGGAGCCAGCACCCTCTGAAGATGTGATTGATATTAAGCCGGAACCAGATGATCTCATCGATGAAGACCTCAATTTTGTGCAGGACAATCCCTTATCTCAGAAAAAACCTACAGTGACACTTACATATGGTTCTTCTCGTCCTTCTATTGAAATTTACCGACCTCCTGCAAGTCGAACTGCAGATAGCGGTGTTCATTTAAATAGGTTGCAATTTCAGCAGCAGCAAAACAGTATTCATGCTGCCAAGCAACTCGATATACAGAACAGTCGAGTCTATGAAACCGGACGTTTGTGTGAACCAGAAGTGCTTAACAGCTTAGAAGAGACTTACAGTCCCTTCTTCAGAAACAACGCAGAAAAAATGAGTATTGAGGTTTGTATATGCTTTTAAATTTTGGCTTGTTAAGGTGAAAATTGGCAGTTCTTTATACTAGATAGTATGTGAAATAACTACACACATGTTGGAAGTTTCTTTTGAACTGATTTCTGCGCTCTTCAGCTAATTACATCAGTTCTCCATGACCGGCTTCTGCACATATTTTACATCTTGTTTACTTTCCTGGGATGCCAACATGTGAGATAGTTTTAACCTTATAATTTTGGAGGGATTTTAGGTCAATTTTAGATTTTTCATGGCAGTTACCAGTAAAGAACTGAGGAACTCCATTTCGTTAGTTTCCTCAGCCGTGCCATATGCTGCTGTTTATAAATGAAGGTGAAGCACTAGTTTCTATTGTTGCTAAAGGTTGGCTGTCAGGGGTGATATTCACATCTTTATTAGAAACCAGGAAATAGCCTATGCATTTTTAATATGATTGGCTTTTTTAAAAAAGAAAAAATTTTGAGATATACCTTTGTTATTTTCTGAGACTAGGTAAATGTGAATTTATCCAATTGCAGGAAGAAAACTTTCGGAAGAGAAAGTTGCCTGTGGTAAGTTCAGTTGTTAAAGTAAAAAAATTCAATCACGATGGAGAAGAGGAGGAGGAAGATGATGATTGTGGGTCCCGTATGGGAAGCATCTCCAGCAGTGTGTCAGTGCCAGCAAAGCCTGAAAGGAGGTACCTCAACGTGTCTGTAAATTAATCTTTTAATTGCTTGATGGAGTCTTTCGGGTTTCTTGATGATATAAAGTAACAATTTAAAGCATGTAAGACTTATACTGGTTTTCGAGAAACATATTAATGAAAGAAATTGCTTAAAATTGGAGAAATTGTGGAGAATCTTAAAAACTAATATGGATGTGAAAGTTGATCAGTTAGTTATAAGGTTCCAATCTAGCTACTCTGTTCAAAACTTAAGAGAAAGCTTAGTAAAGGCTGTAATGGGTGGCTAGCATGTAAAGGGCCGAAACCTATAATCAAAATATTTTTCTTAACCTTTTTAGACCTTCACTTCCACCTTCTAAACAAGCTAACAAGAATCTAATTTTGAAGGCTATATCTGAAGCTCAAGAATCTGTAACAAAAACAACTAACTATTCTGCAGGTAATTGAAATGAATTATGTTTCGTTAAGAAATTTCTATAATTCTTGAGTAAGCTAGAAATGATTGCTTCCCAAGTAGTAGTAGATGCCTGCCAGATGTCAAGAACAAGATGACAGTCAGGAAAAAAGAGTTTTAAGAGGAGATTTGACCAGTTTGAGAAACTCTCCCAACTGGAGTTTAGTTGTTTGAACAACTATAATGCCTTTTACTCTCTCCAGTGTGTTTGAAATAAGTAATAGAAAATTTAAAGAGAGTTTTGATAAAGATGGGACTTTCATATTCATAGCACCAGAGTCAACATTAGATATAAATTTGTGATGTGTAAAAGGGAGCAAAATTGGATAATATTGAGACCAAAGTCAGAAAAATTAGTCTGCGAACAGATTGGTTTCTTTTAGTAGAACCCATTAGTAGAATATAAGGCAGAGAACTGACTCATTTGTGAAGTTCCTGCCCTAATCCCATTAGTATGAAATCATTTTAGGGAATATAAAAGTATTACATGTTTTTAAAACAAAGGAGATGAGTCAGCTATAATCTGATTGTACAGAAAACTTATTCTGAAATGCAAACCAAATGATGAGTGCATATTGCCAATAAATTCTGTACTCTGCCCCATGTGCTAGAGTCAGTGTGTAAAAGTTTTATTAAGCTGTAATGATTACCCAGTTGCAAGTTTTTTATTTCACTTTTGCTACAGATTTGATGACTCCTTTCAGCATTGTTCTGCTTCTCTATTTTTTGCATCTCTTTTTGTGACCCCTTTCTAAAGTGAAATAAACTGTCTTTTTATCCCAATAATCATCTGTCCCTCTGCTTCTCCCCATCCCTAATTTAATCTTTGAACATAAAATTAAACAGATTTCAGCATATAGGATAAGGATTATCAGGCAAAGGCCTACCCATACTTGATTCAACGATTCATCTATTTACATTCTTTTTTTTGGTCTGTCAGCAATATTGAGGGTTTAGAATGATGAGAAATAAGAGATTTTTGCTCACTGTGATCTTGCAATTTTCTGCTTTGATAATAGTTAGAGATTACTGAAGTTTTCTGAGAAATAGCATTGAAGTTCTTTCTTCACCTTAGGTTATCTAAATTATAATTTGAAATTTGTTAAAGGAAGATGAAGCAGACCCTAAACAGCATTTGGTCATAAATAAATGTATATGTGCTTCAGTGTGTATATAGCACATCGTTTAAAATGTGTAGATGTTGTTTACATACATGTGAGTAAGGGATCTTTCAAGAATATTTTAAGAAAAAACGAGATTCTATCGGTGAACTGTTTCATTCTCATATGTTCTAAAGTCAAGGAAGCATTTAAGTTTACTATGACATATTCACTTGAGTTTTGATATATTACTACATTTGCATTTATTTCTTGTTGTTTATATAAAAGGCTCACAGAAACAGACCCTTCCAGTTGCTCCCAGAACTCGAACTTCTCAAGAAGAATTGCTGGCAGAAATGGTCCAGGGACAAAGCAGGACCTCTAGAATAAGTCCCCCCATTAAAGAAGAGGAAACAAAAGGAGATAATATAGAAAAAATTCAAGGTAATAATTTAATGATATTTCATTCTATATTATGCTTTTTTCATGAAACATTCAGTGTTTTCTAGTAGGTGTTTATGAAATGTTATACTATGAGAAAAGTGCTCATTAGCCCAAAAATATAATGAGAAGGGACCATGAGTAATTGATTCTTGTGTTTTTCAGAATTTTAAAAACCTTTTTATCATGGGAATTTCTGATGTTCTCAAAAGTGGAAAGAATAACGCAGTGATTTCCATATATTCAGTCACCCAGCCTAAATGTTACCAGTACTTTGCTAATTTTTAGAAAACATATTTAAAAACATATGTACATTATAGCTTTCCTTCCTTTTGTTAATATTACCCCCTTGGTCTCTAGAGTTTGAAATCTTGTCTTTAAATTTCCCTAATGTAAGCATCTTCTCTCTCTGACCTTCCAGATCTGCCTTATTGTCCCAGTGGCCCTGCTTTATCCCCTTGAGCCTGACATACTACCGTTAACTTCCAAGTGATCTTTCTCTTTCCTTTCTCTCAAGCAGCAGTCCCCGGCTCCTGCACAAACCCTGTCAGTCTAAAGTGTGATTTTGATTATGTAACTTCCTTACGAGAAAGCATATATAGTGTCCCCCCGCCCCCCGCCCCAAGGCATGGTCCAGGACTGATGCCATCAGCTTGGCCTTTAGGCATCTTGTTATCTGGCCCTTAGGTCTGTGTAGCCCTTCCTCCACTGCTCTCCAATTCATTCTTTCTGTTCCCCTCAGGAAAGATTCTAGTTTTTTCTTTTTCTCTTCTGCTAAGATCGGCCAGAAGATTCGAACCTGAGTGATCCAGCCCCCTTATCTAGCAGTCAGCTTGCAGAAGTACAGAGGCCAGAGAAATATGATGGTTGAGCTGCACTATGAGTGTGCAGGAGGCAAAGTATAGTCTCTGGGAACCAAATAGGTCAAACAGCCGAGAATTGTTTATTTAAAAGACAAAACATAAAAGGGGCAGAATTAAGCTCTAGTCTCTAAGGATGCGTGCCCGTGTGATAAAACCACAGAGAAACTAGGTATTCCTCTAAAAGGCGACAGTGGTTCCTTTGGGAGAGGGCTGATTAGATTGGAACTCCAAAGAGGCTTCCGAGGTGGCTGACGTAGTTCTGTTTTCTAAACCTGGGTGTAGTTACAGTAGTATTCTGCCTTATGATATTTATCAACCTATTACTTGTTTTATGTAAGTTTTCTGTATCATCGTAATGTTTCAGAGTAAAAAAATTTAAATGGTATCAAGTACCTCTGTTGATGAGGACTGATACCACTCTTACTGGATTTGTTTACTCACAAACACAAAGTGACAGCAAACAGCCATTAGTCAATGTGCTTACTCACTGTTTTATAGCTTAGTTTGTGACATGTTTTTTAAAACTATACACATATATTGGCATGAGTTGTTGCTAACAGTGTTCTCTCATCTCTCCAGCCTCTATTTTTACTAGCCTACCAATCTTGCAGTATTTGTGTTTCTTCTTTTTGGCTGGGATTAGTCTGTCACCAGAAGTTTATTTTGTCAGGTTTTTCAAGGGCTTAATAACAGTAACTTTGGCTTTATTGATTCACTTTTGATGTCATTATTTTCTATTTCATTAGTTTCTGCTCTTATTTTTAATATATCCATTTAAAAAGTTAATTTATCTTTGTCTTTTTAAAAGTATACATTTAAGCTATAAATTTCTCAAGCGCTGTTTTTATTGTGTATCACAAATTTTGATACATTAATGTTTTCATTATTAGTCTAAACATCTTTAATTTCATTAAGATCTTCATCTTTGACTCATGAGTTATTTGGAAATATTTTTAATTTATAGTACATAGAGGTTTTGTTTTTGCCTTTTAATCTTTTTTTTTTTTTTTTTGATACTCTTAATTTCTTTATGGGCAGATAATGTCTGTATGATACATGTTCCTTGAAAATTTTTAAGACTTAAGGTAGTCGACTTTGTACATCTCCCATGTCTATTTTGGAAGAAAGTGGACTAATTGTTAGCTTGAGAATTTTGCATTTAGTAAAGAAAGCTCTACATACAGTTATGATGTTCAAGTCTTGGCCTTGCTGAGGTCTTGATCTGCTTGATTTAACAAGTAATTGAAAGTTCTTAAGATCATACATCTGGATGACAAGTTTATCTTAGTTTTTATGTATTTCTATCAATTTTTCTTAATTTGAGGCTATTAAACTAGGTGTGTGCATATTTAAAATAGTTATATTGACTGATGAATTGAACTTTTTATTTCTCTCATCACTGTCTGTACTGAATGATACTTACATCTTAAAGTTAGTATTTTTTTATTAATATTGCTAGTTAGTATTTGCCTTATATCTTTGTTTTCCATGTCTTTGTTATCAGTCTTCTCTATTCTTAAGCTTTGGGCATATTTCTTAAACGTCATAAAGCTAGGTTATTGTTCTGAGTTTATCATTTATTGGAGTTTAAACCATTCACATTTATTAGAATTATTGATGTAATTGGGCTCGTTTCCATCATCTTTTTCGTTTGTATTTGCTTGCTTTTGTTTTTCTCTGCTCTTCTGCCTTTTTTTTAAAGATTCATTATTATTGTTGATCACCCAGCTCTACATTTTTTTACTTATTGAAATTTAAACACTCCACTTCTATATTTTTAGTTACTATTGAAATTTTATCAAGCAAATACAATCAAATACTCCAAAAGTTAATGTTCTGACCCCATTCCCAGACAGTAAATGGACTTTAGGATAACTTAGCACCAGTCTTTATGCTCCTGATTTAAGTTTCTGTTTCATTTTAGTCTTTTTTAAGAATGTATAAATTGGGTACAATTATATTATTTTTCCCAGGCACTCTTTTTTTTCCCGAATATATCTATTTTGTTGTTTTTGTTCTCAGATCTTCTGAATGTTTTTTGGGAGTCGTTAGTATCCAATATTTTGAAGTTTTTTTGAAGTATGTTCTTTGGAGGTTTCTTTAGAACAGGTCTGTTAGTGGTGAATTTCCCAAGAGTCTGTTCACCTGTAAGCATTTTTACTTCTTGATTTTGTGCGGTAGTTTTGCTGGATACTCCTATCTAGGTTAACAATAGCTATTTGCTCTCAGCACATATAAATCCATTGTCTTACGGCTTCCATTGTTATTGAGTGGACCTCTGTCATTCTAATTGTTGTTCCTTTGTTGGTGATCTGTCCTTTCTCTGGCTGCTTTCAAGATCTTCTCTTTGGTTTTGATGTCCTGCACTTTCATTACGATGTGTCTAGGTGTGGATTTCCTTTTATTTTTTCTATTTGGTATGTGTTGTATAAAAATTTTTAAATGTATTATGAAACATGCTTACCGTAGAAAATTTGGAAAAACAAATCGCTGTAATACCTGCTGATAGATTAGAAAATAATCAAATAGTGTAGGAAAATTTAAAATAAAA
Source organism: Eidolon helvum (assembly GCA_000465285.1). NCBI lineage: Eukaryota > Metazoa > Chordata > Mammalia > Chiroptera > Pteropodidae > Eidolon > Eidolon helvum. Next base: position 32,941 of record KE770651.1, on the reverse strand, counting down.
AGCAGCATTCCTTGCTATATTCTTCTCCACACTGGTCTTCCCCTGAGGCCACTGCTTTTAAATGTTTCCATTTATGACTTTCTTTAATTTTCTCCGTGTCTGTAATATGCTTACACCACTGTTTCTAAATTCACCAACTATAGATGCTATCTTTTGATTTCTTGCTATGATATGTCAGGTGCTAACACACTTCTTTTTTTCTCCAAACCCATATAGTAAAATCTCTATTTTTAATTTATCGGTTACTTTTGTAATTTTAAGACATACAGCTAAATATTTATTGTCTAATTAACTATATTTCAGTATGTTCTGATTCCTCTATTTCAGTGTATTTTGACTCCCAAAACATAATATTTCTGTTTGTCTTTAATTCTTATATACTTTTTCTCAGCCTACCTACTAAATCTTGTCATCTGATGGTAGAATTTACATTTCGTTCTGTTTTCCTACTTAAGAATACCAATTGTAGGTTGACTCTAAAAGTTGAGAACCAGTAAGCATTTACATTATTAATGTAATAGGTAATATAAGAATTACCTATTACAGGGCCAGATTAATACTTTGCTCCACAGTTCTTTGTTTAGGGAAAGGGTACCGGTTTGTGGCCTGCTAGGAACTAAGCCACATGGCAGGAGGGGAATGGCAAGCCAGTGAGGGAAGCTTCATCTGCATTTGCAGCCACTCACCAGCACTAGCATCACTGCCTCAGGGGGGGGGGGGGGGGTCAGGCATTAGATTCTTGTAAGAGCACCGGTCGCTAGTGCCAAAAAAGTGGGGGACTGCTGAATTAGGGATTCCCTGGAGTTACTTAGTTTTTCCTCTCTTGTACAGTTTTTTTGTTTTCCTTAAGTTTTTATTTTCCTCGCCTTCATCCATTGCCTGTGTTATAGCCTAAAAGTCTGTCATTTTATACTGTTAAATCTTTGGGTTCCCATTTTTTTTTGGGTACCTCCCTCCTTGTGCTTCTGTCCTCTTTGCTTACCTGACTAGTTGGCTTCCTAGGTCTGCTTCAAGGCTGTCATCCCAGGACTTATTTCTCCTCTGAGATTGCTCTGTATTTCTGGATCCCACTCTGTCTTCTCAGAACGTTCTATTTAGTCACCACATCATGAAGAAATGAAAAAGGTATGGGAGATAAATTTTCTGAGTGCTTAGAGATCTAAGGATATCCTTGTACTTGATGGATATTTTGGCTAGGTACAGAATTCTAAGTTGAAATTATTTTCCTCAAAACTTGGAAGGCATGGCTTTATTATTTTGAGGCTTCCGTGTTTATGCTGGGAAGTTAGTTGCTCATCCTTATTCCATTATAGAGTAACTGGGTTTTTTTCCTCTAGAATTTTAGGACTTTCTCTTTGTTTATGGTGTCTGAAATTTACTTTGATAAATCTAGGTGCTAGTCACTCACTTCTGGGTTGGATACCTTATGTACCCTTTCAATTTGAAAATGCATGCTTCAGCTGGGAAATTTTCATAACACCATTTCTTTAAAAAAATTGTTCTCTGTTTTCATCATTCTATTTTAGAAATTTCTCTTAGTTAGATGATAAACTTCCTGCTTTGATTTTTTTTTTCCTCTTTCCTCATTTTGGACTTGATATTGGCCTACAGTGGACTATTTTCTTGACATTATTTTCAGTCCTTTTTATTCTGATGTAGGCAAGCATATTTTAAATTTTTCTTTCTTGTTCTCTTTTTCATAGTATCTTTTATTTTTGGATACAGTAGTATTTCAGATTAGTCTGAAAAACATAGGATTTTTTTTAAAGAATTCTCTTTTCAGAGTCGATTTTTGTCCACTTTCTTTTGAACTTTGCAGCTCTTTATAACAGTCTCTGCAGACTCATGGTTCCTAGTTTCAGAAAAGGCGGTACAAAGTCTTGCCTAGAGTTGTGGCGTGGACTAAGCTTTATTGTGGGCAGGTTTTGTTTGAAATAAAACAGATGAGAAGCTGCAGTTGGCCTTGGAATCGTAGAATTTCCCTGGGAATGCTTATAAACTCCCAGTAGCCATCTAGATTCTCCCTAATTCTCTGAGTTTCTTTAGGGGGAAAAAAAAAACCTCTTTTAAGAATTAAAAAATTTTATCTTGTCAATGTCTGTGGCTATACCATTTGTAAATCTCGTTTTCTGTTTTATGCCCTTCATAGTCTTTGCTCATTGCTCCAGCCTCTACCAGTTGGATTTCCTATGTTGATTTCATCAAGATTAAATCTCAGCACTGCCAACTCTCAAATTTTTATCTCTAGCCAGGACCTTGCCCCCTGAATTCCTAATTCCTATCCAACTGTTTGTTTATTCTACATTTCTTCATGGATCTGTAATAAATCATTTAAAACTTGTCTAAAATCAAACCCCTAACAATCTTTCCCTCTGATCTGTTCTTCCTGCTGTCTTCCTTATTTTAGTTAATGGCAGCTTTACCTTTCTAGTAGTTCAGGCCAGAAACATGATGCTATTCTTCTTTCTTCCAAACTTAGAGCCATCCCTCCTTTTCTCTCTCTCCTTTCTTCCCTTTTTTCCTCTCCTTTTACCTCCCTCCAGTCTTCCAAACCTTTAGTAGATCCTGTCAGCTTCTCCCTTAAGAATACATTAAAATTCACTCAGCCCTCATCATCACCTTTACCATCCTAGCCTTAAATTATCATCCATTGACTTGCTTTGATTTTTGGAATAGTGTTCTTACTAGTCTGTCTGCTTTCGAACTTGTCCTCCTACAGTCTGTTTCACAAAGCATCAGAGTGATGTGTTGAAACTATAAATTAGATCATACCAGTCTGCTCAGAACCCTAGGGGTAGCTCCCTATGACACTGCAAGTAAAAGTTCTCTGATCTCATTGCCTACCACCTTCTCCCTCCTTCCACTTTGTTCTCCTTGCTGTTTCGTAGACATACCTGGTGTGTTTTTCTTTCAGAGCATTAAAAGAAGAGCATGTCTGAGGTGCTTTTGCCCTCTCCCTGAAATGTTTTTTTCCAGATATCCACACGTAGTTTGTTCAGAAGTCGTCTCTGTGAGTCCTTACCCAGCTCCCCGGCCTCTAACCCACTTTTCTAAATAATTAGTTTTCTCCACAGCACTATTACCATCTAGTGTGTGTTTTATATTTAGATATTTTTATCCAGACTCAGGACTTTGAATATGTATCATCAACATAAAATATGTTATATTTTAACAAATATTTTGCTTGTTTCTGAGGTCCATCTCCTCCCCCTCTGTACCAGAATGTAAGCTCTTTGACCAGAGATTTGCGTGTGTGTGTTCAGCTGCTTTTATTGAGGGCCCAGAACAGTGCTTGTCATATAATAGAAGCTCAGTAAATGTCCATGTCACCTGCTTTGTGTTTGAATTGGAGTTTTCTCAGGGTCTCGTTTGAGGCTTTTCTGCTCTTCCTCACAGCCCATATTTGTCTGTATATTTTCTGTTTTGCAGAAGTTGTTAAATCCTGTGATCTCCACATTTGTGACCATATAATTTTTTATATAGTAAAATTAGTTTTTAATGTGTGCACTCAATATACACATTTTATGTAAATATACACACATGCTATTATTGGTGCATATGTTAGAACATGTAAAAATAGAGAAGGAGATAATAAATCTACTACAATAGAATATTTGATACTTCTTACACCTCCGTGGATAATCTTAGAAACCTAATTTGGCATCCACTACTGTGTGTTACTAAAGATTTATGCCCTTTTTAAGTTTTTTAGTTCATTTTTATGGACTCTCCAGAAGGAGAGACTATAAGTACATATATATTCAATGTATCACGTTGGATTGGAAGCACTATGAAAAGTCCTAGTAAGAGGAGTTTTTATATTCAGAGAAAACAAGGAAAGTACCCCCTTCGTTCTGCACACTGTCTTCCTCACGGGTAAGCACTGAAAACAGTTTGTCCATCTGTAGTCCTCTTGGCATTTTTTCACATGTATATGCACGTGTACCTTTCTGTGTAAAGTAGAATTATATGTATATTTATATGCATGCACACATATGTATATGTAAAATAGGAATTACACCACATGAGTTTCTCTGATGTATTTTATTCTACTTATTACGGAGAGAAGTATAACAACATAGTGATGATGAGTGTATGGACTCAGGGAGCCTGATGGACTGTTCATCCATGCTCTGCCACTTACTAGCTGACATTAACCTTTCTGTGTTCTAGTTTCCTTAAAATATGTAAGCTTCCTCTATTGATGGATTTTTACATTGGAATCTATGGAAGGATCTTTATTTTTCATTCTAGAGTTAAACTGGACACAATGGGTGATACAGGAAGCTTCAGATAGGTTCTTTTTAGGCACCGTGTTTTCTTTGTGACTCATCCCTCTGCTTTCTTGCTTTTCTCATTGAAGTTGTGTTTGCTACCCTCTCGCGAACCTCAGCTGGTTTGCTGATTGAGTTTGGCTATGGATGTGCTGCTCTCCCTAATGTCATCTGTCACCTGGTTTTCTTAAAAAATTCTGTGTGAAACCAGAGCCTTGTAAATTTTGAAAATTATTTTTTATCTCGAAGAATTAGATTAATTTACAGCTGCAGTGGAGAAATGAATAAAGATTGTTATATAAATTTAAGCACTTTTTCTATATTCTGTTATTGTAGACAACCTCTATTGGGAAATCAAAGGCTATAGTTCTTTATAAGAATTATTTTGGAGAGGCTGTGGGGAGTCATGTCTACCATCCCGCACAACTTCTTGCTTGGCAAGTAAACCAAAATAACAATGACCTTTTTCAAACTAAAGCCATCGAAAGACATTGCGTGTTCATGGATCAGAAGACTTTACTCTGAGTTGGTGATACTCCCAAATTGGTCTGTGCATTGAACTCAGTCTTTAAAATCCCTGCTAACTTTTCCTGAAATTCATATGGAAATGAAGACCTAGAATAGCCAGAACTATTGAAAATTAATAAAGTTGGAGGACTTAACATTTCCCAATTTTGAAAACTTACTACCAAATTATAGTACTCAAACTGGCACTCGCATAAGGGTGTATGTAATACAGATCAGTGGAATCAAATTGAGAATCCAGAAATGAACCAATACATTTATGATCAATAGATTTTTAGCAAGTGTGCCAAGACAGTTCAGTGGGGAAAAAATAGTCTTTTCAACAAATGGTGCTGGACAAATGGATATCCACTTGCAGAAGAATGAAGTTGGATCCTTGCTTTATACCAAATATAAATATTCACTCAAAATGGATCAAGACCTAAATGTAAGAGCTAAAATTATACAGAGCTCTTAGGAGAAAAAAATAGGTATAAGTGAGCTTGGTTTAAACAGGCAGTGGTTTCTTAAATGGCACCAAAAGCACAAGCACCAAAGAAACAACATTAGGTGAGTTGGACTTAGTATCATAAGTTTAAAACTTTTGTGTTTCAAAGGATACTGTCAAGAAAATGAAAAGACAACTCCACAGAATGGGAGAAAATCTTATATCTAGTGATGCTCTGGTATCAAACCGATGCCAAGTCCTCATTTCCCTATTTTTGAATTTCCACCACATCATGTGAGTGCAGTTGAATTCCATTATTACCACATATATCTTTAAAGACATTTGTCTGACCATGGGTCCAATTATCCTCCCTGCCCTCTCCCTTCAAAGGAAATGTTAGGTACTGTCTCATTATTTTTAAGGAGAAATGAAACTGAAGATATGAAGATACTAGTTAAGACAATTTAATCTGAAGCTTAAAAATTATGGTTTCATAGATGAAGGGACAAAAGTGTACTAAATTCATATCATATTCTGGCATGAAGTAGTTAATGTTATTACATTGCTTAATTTAGGCTTCAGATCTTAAATGCTTCTTGTCATGAGGTAAATAATAGAAAATTCTTTGTGTGTCACATGTCTGCTGTCAGCCAATCAGAAGACATTTCTTTTGTATGTAATAATAGGGCTTATTGTTTGGAGAGGAGCTATAAGTAGGACTTTACTTTTGAGTTTTGACTCCAGAAATGTACAACCCTGTCTTTTTAATTACAGGTTTTAAAATGTTATTCACTCTTAATATTTCTTAAAGGTAACAGCCTTAATTGGTACCTTTACTTTTGATGACACTATTTAATGGGCTGTGAAAGAAAAATTACTAATATTAAGAAGGAGAGAGAATTTTATGAAAATGTCTTCGAGGTTTCCATCACCATCTTTACCGATTTTCTTCTCACCTGGGCCAGTTGACTTAGGTTCTGTAACAAGTTCCTCTTGTTCACTGAATGAGCTAGACAATATTTCCCATCTTTTAAGGAAAATATCAGCTGATATCAGTGAAATTAAAGGAATGAAAGCAGCAATTTTGACAACGGAAGCAAATCTTTTTGATCTAAATGTTAGAGTGTCACAGAATGAAGCAAAAATTTCATCTTTAGAGGTTAAAATGAATGAATATTCATCATTAACAACTGAATGCAACAGCGAGTTCGAAGATATTCAAGAAGAATTAGATTTGGAATCACAGTCAAGGACTACTGGTATAAAAATAGTTGGCTTCCTTAGAAACTTTGAGAAAGGTAAATTCTTACCATGATATCTTCTAGATACTTCCCCATAGGTCTGTGTCTTTTCATGTAAGTTGACTAGTTCTCATACAGAGGCAGAAAGTCACAAAGAGCTTAAATTTTTCATGGACCTTTAATGACAAAATTGCACTCTCTATGATTTAACTTCAAAGCCTGGAACTTATCAGAATTCCATCTTCTATAGTGGATCTCTCTAAAATAATGTGTTGATAATTTTTGAAATGTGAGAAAATGGTCCTTTTCATATATCCCTTGTGAAATTATTTTAAAATGTGTAATTCATTGTTCACTGGTTATGGTAGAAACCTGTTGTATTTGAATTGGAAGAACGTTTTTCTTGTAAACTAATACATGTCAGTTTCTCAAGCTGTCCTACAGGAGTACCAGACCAGATGACATCTGTTTCATTTCTAGGTCAGCTCCTTGGAATTTATTGTGTTTTTACCATGATAATGTTGGAGGGATTTAACCTTTTTTTGGTACACCATTAAAAAGTTAATGTAACAATTTTAAAAGAAAAAAGCTGATAAAATTTTCAACTGAGTGTAGTTTTTAAAATTAAAAAAAAAAATCAACATGGTAGTTGGCAAGCAGTTGGTAATTTCTGTATTTGCACCGAGTGAGCAAAGAGTGTCCTTGTGTAACCGTCGGTTATAGATACACTAGACGCACGCAAGCATCTAATTAGTTTTTCAGTATTTGCAGTCACATCCCTTTGTACATTGTACTGTAACACTTAAGTCTGCAAGTGAGTAATATGTGCTGAGCAATGGGCAGGGGAGATTTGGAGAATTGTGGCATCCTCTCATCCCTCAGAGTGCTTACCTTCAAATTGAAGATAGAGAAAGTCAGTTCTTTGTCAGTGCTTTGTTTTGCAGTGTAACTATGAGGAAATTATGAACCAGTTTAAGAGATAGTAAATACTCTAGCTGAGCATCTTGTTTTCATGCTTTGGTAGGATCTGGACTGTGGAGTTGAATGTTGTACTTATTCAGTATTCTCTTTGTATCCATCCAAGCCCATAGTTTGTCTTTTGGGAACTCTAACCAGATAACTTCCAGGGCTGGGGGAGATGAGTTATAATTGTGAGCCCAGGTGATGGAGGGAGATGAACTACTTAGGTTCATCTTGCAGTTGGCTATCTGTCGCCTGTTTCCCGTGGTGCAAGCTGTGGGTCGGCGTAGCAACTCCCCCTGGCTTTCCCACCCTTTTACCTTTATCTCCAGGAAAACCGGCCTCTAGAGGGAGAACCAGGAATATTCTCCATTATAATTTTTGGTTTAACCTTGAGTACAGGTTTTTTGTCTTAGAAATCAAAGGTGTATAAATATTGTTAAATTGTATTGTTGAAGCTTTATTTTTAAAACTTCAAGAACCAAAAAAGATTATTTCGAGCTTAATTTCTGGGAAACACATATGCTTGTATTGTTTTTTAAGCTTAGTAAAGTTTTAAAATTTATATTTTAGGAACTCAACAGAGGCAATTGTTATCCCGACTGCAAATTGATCCAGTAATGGCAGAAACCCTGCAGATGAGTCAAGGTCAGTAATAACCTTAAGTTTGCAATGTAATCTAGCATTTTTCAGTTGCTATTTCCATTCCTTATACCTCATTTAATATATTTTGTATCTCTTAGAGCGTGCCCTAAGATGCTGTTTTTAGATCTGTGAAGATATTTTAGGGCCAGGAGACAAGATCTGCATTATTTTTATTTTATATGATGTTTGTATTTTTGGCTTCATTGAAGAACTTTGTTCCTTTGTTGCCATTTCACCCAGGCCCCTGGAATCTGTTGGCTGCTCACTCCCTTGCTATAGAAATGACCTGAGTTCCTACCCTACTCGCCTCTCCACCCAGCTTTTGCCCTGAGCTCCTTTATTGTCCTCTGGCCTGTTCAACCTTGTCCTCACTTTTGATACTAGAACTTGTTGCATATCCAGTTATTTCAGATATCTTCAGTATGAAGGTAGAGGAATAGGTGCAGTAAGGATCAGAAATGAAGATCCTTAGAGGCACTGTAACTTAATTATTTAACAGTCTCCCCCAACCCCAACACACATAGGCACACTTAACGTGGCTACTTCCAGACTGGGGCTGGTGCCTTATTTCTGTGTTTTCAGTGCCCAGCCCTTGTGAGATGCGTGTGCATTTCCTGATAAATCTCTGTTGAACAAATGGAGCCATTGGATACATGCAATCTTAAGTTCAAACTTTGTATTTCCTCCTGCTTCCTTCTGTGTCCCCTAAACCTGGGTGTTATTGGAAGCTCTGGTCCCTTAAACCCTCCTTATCATCTCCTAACTGAATTTTCTTCCCCTTGGTCGGGACTCCACAGTCGATAACTGTATTCCCTGACCCTTCCATGGCCTTCTGTCTCAAAAAAATGTGCTTATCTTCCTCCCAGGTGCCAGGTCCTGCCCAGGTGACAAATGTTCTGTTACTGTCAAGCTCACACAGCTGTACTCTGCCTGTCTTAAGGCTGCTTCTTTCTTCCTATAAAAGTGTTCAGATATTCTGCATTCTTGATTTTGCCCTTTCACCTCCCAACATCCCATCCTGCTTTCTACATAAGGGTGTTTTCTTGCAGATTATTTGGAAACTAAGGTCTGTGTTTATTGTATCTGTTTCAGCAGCTCTTGCACATTTTTATTTCCTTCGGTTTTTATTTTATCTGTGGTGTACATACAGTTTGAGGTGTCAAGTGGTTTTATGAGGGTTGTGAATGACTACATTTTTGCTTACCTCCTATTATGATTTTATTTCTGAGAGCCCTTATATTTGTGCATGTCCCTCCCCTCCTCTTTTTTTTTAACATACTGGTTTTGTTTCATGTATGCAATATTTTCTCATTTCTCTGAGGATATTAAAATTTTAGATGTTTTTTTCCCCCTTCTTCTTTGGTCTTTAAGTTATTTTGATCACTGTTTTTCATGACAGGTTTTTCTCAGATGGTCGGGGATCCTTGGTTGTCTTACATTTAAGAGTGGGGCACTTAAAAAGCTGATCGGCGTTCTGAGTTCGATCGTTGGGTGCGGTGGGGGCTTTTGACGTCACATTCAGATGTCGTGACTGCACTGGAGAGTGATTTGTCTGTCCTGTCTGGTTTCGGCGCCCTGGCGTCAGGGTCTTAGGCCTTTCCTCTTAGGCTGGTCAGCTTCTCCAAAGCAAGGTCTTTCAAAGCAGGTAATGGATTGGCTGCACGGTTCTGGGAGCTAAGTGGGGAGCAGGGATGAGGGAGGGCACCTCAACATTAATTACTACATAATGTTTTAACACCCCCTCCCTGTTTTCAGAATGGCGCTGTTTTCAGCGTGGCCAGCTACGCTTGATCCAGAGGCCCTCTTATTTTTACCTTTCAAGAGTCTAAAACTCTACTTTACTTTCTACATGGGAGAAAATGGTCAAAGGTTATCAGGAAATCAACTGCTCTAAAATTTTTCAGTAGTATATGTTCAGTTTATTTTGTCATAGCACCTTTTTTTCAGAGATCATGATACTTCATCCATAGGCCTATCCAACAGTGATCAGTGGGAAGGCGCATATCCAGTTTTCCACATATCTTCGGTGTAGAGCTAGGGGAGTAGGTGCGATAAGGATCAGAAACGAAGAGAACAGCTTAGGAAGAACAAACCGCGTCTGCAGTGGACGCTCCAACACATGTCTGGTTTGCCCTGTCTTCCCCTCACTCCTTCCCAAGGTCCCATGTGCTGCCAGTTTCTCAACCTTTGGAGAATCTTGGGATCCACATTGGATTGCTTCATTATTGGTTTAAGACTCAGCTTTTGTGGATCTGCTGTTTTCCACTCTCCAAATGTGGTTGTGTCTCCTTTAACAATTATTTTCCTTGTGAGTTTATGTGGTTTTGTTTTTTTGTTTGTTTTTTTGCAATTAAAACCTTCATTGATGTTTTAGTGGGGTTTCAAGAGGAAACAAAGTACATGCAGTCAGCCTGCATTCTTTATCCAGAAGATGTTACTGTTTCATCTGTCTGATTCTATTTGACCCAGCTGCTATTGTTAATCTTGCAGAGGTGCCCAGTGTCTTGTGTGGATGTGGAGCTGTTTTCAGTGCATACTTGTCTAAACCAGTTTGTGACACTTGAATTCCCATGTTTTCTTCAATCTCTGATTCTTTGGCTATCTGTTTCTCTTCTAACTTCTTTTCATTCTTCATCAACCCCTCTCTTCTTCTGTTAACGTGACTCTGTGTCCTGCCCTCAGCATTATTTTCATCTCTTCTGGATTCTCCCAAGGTGCAAACTAGTAGAACTGCTTTGCTTCAGAACTGTGCAGGGTGGTGGGAAGGAGTGCACAGCCCTCGGACCGAATTCTGGACTTTACCTTTGCTAGCCATGAGACCTCAGAGAGTCACTTAAGAACTTGGAGTTGCAAAGCGGTCATCTATAACATGAGGATTCAGTGAGAAGATTGCAGCACTAAATATGTACAATTTATTAAACATTCTTATTTCACCTTCAGTTTCGACTGTTTCTTATTTGTCTTCCCTTCCTAATGATCAGATTTGAATTCTCAACTTCCTAAATATCTGAGAGCTCCACAAAAACTTCAAACAAAATAAATTTAAATTTGCCTCCTTTTAAGTCGGCCTTTTCTCCTGTTCTGTTTCCTGAGTCAGGTTTCTCCTCCTCCAGTTCTACATTCATCTTTACCATCTCTGCTGCCCTCGCAGGGGAAGGCAGGGATGCTTCCCTTCTGGGACGGTAGCCGAGATTGCTAGTGCTGTTGGGAGGATGCAGTGGCTTTTCTCCTTCTTACCTGTGTTAGAACAGGAAAAAGGGTGAGAATGTTTTCATTGAGACCCTCACCATTTCTCCTGGGCAGTAGCTTCCTAGCTGAGGTCTAGGACTCCAGGCCATTCTTAACCTTACCTCTTTTTATAAAAACCAATGTAATCATATTATTTCCCTACTTAGAAACCTCTTGATTCCTTATTACTAAAACAGAATCCAAACTCACGGACACAAGATCCTTTATGCCTCAGCCTTCCTTTCCTTTCAGCTACTCAGCCCACCACACCTAACACTTGGGCCACACGCCTCCCAGTGTGTCTCAGATTGCTTGTGCCTTCTGGAAGCCCTGCCTCTTGCCATGTGATTTCCTCTCCCTTTCAGCTCTATTCTCCTGCTCTCTCACCCCCTCTTAGTTTATTCCTATGTTCCTTTAATACCTGCTTCAGTTGAGTACCTGCTTCCTCTATGAGTTCATCCTCTATGAACGTTTCCTTTCCCGGCTGGAGTAGGTTGCTTTGTATTCCCCCAACACCTTGTCTGTACCCCTTTTGGGGCATACTGTTCTGAAATTGTGTAAACATCTATTTTCCTAATTTTTCTTTGTGTACCTGGTTAGCACATAGCACAGTGCTCTCAAGTGTTTTTTTTTTTTTTTTTTAAATGAACATAAATGAATATCCTGTGAATTTTGGTCTCTATTATTTGCCTGTTACCTTTTAGAGAAGTGGCACTCATTAATGTTAGTTGGTTGATTGCATATTGATAGGGCAGCCATCTGCATTTTGGGCTTCAGGTCTTGACATGTTTTATAAAGTAATTGGGCCTAAGAAGCATATTACAGATATGTGAGCTGTGGTTATTTGCATTGAAGGTTAGTATTTTCCTTGCTGTATTTTTTTAAAAGCACATTCATCTTAAATTCCCTCTCAAAGTAGTAGTCTTTTATTTACAGTCAGGCAGAAATTATGACAGTTGAATTCCTTTCATCAGGACATGTTCATTTTTGTAAATGGTCCTGTGCAAAGTGAACACAACATATTTAAACAATCTTTGTATAGTAATTCTAAGGAACGTGAGGACTCTCTATTCTCCATGTTTTTGGAAAACATCAATGTAACTAAAGTGAGTTTATATTGTTAATAGTACCCCATTAGATGCCTCCCACAAGAACCTGTCTGTCCTGTAGGCGAGGATTGCTCGTTAGACTCCCTTGATTACGTGACGGCTGAGGAAAGGAGCATTGGAGACGATGTTTGCAAAGCCTAAGTAGAACCATTGTGATTTTCCTTTGAAAATAATTACAAGTAGATAAAAGATTGACATTCTTCTCACATGTATGATGTTGGGAATGCAAGGTATATTCAAAAGTAAACATTTGTGGCCAATTTTTTTGGCTCAGATTACTATGACATGGAATCCATGGTCCATGCAGACACAAGATCATTTATTCTGAAGAAGCCAAAGCTGTCTGAGGAAGTAGTAGTGACACCAAACCAAGAGGCGGGGATGAAGACTGCAGATACCCTTCGGGTACTTTCAGGACACCTTATGCAGACACGGTAGATGGTTTCTTTTTCTTGCGTAGCTAATTTGTGTTGATTAGATAGTGCAGTTTAACCGTTAGTTCCCAGCTTCCCTCCTCCCTGCCCCCAGCCCTCAGTATAGAGCGCTTTTGTAGATTTAGTAGTTAGGCCGTGTGTAGTAAGCCAAATTCCGTTTTCAGAAATTCCAGTTCATCTTTCTTGTCCAGAAATCCGTTATCCTACAAATAAATCAGTGTATGATTTAGCTCTGTTAATAAGATTCTTTGAGCATCCAGGGAATGAAAATTTAAAAGCCAGGTAATCAAAGTCAGGAAGTCTCTCCAAAGAGAGGCAGTACGAGTGATTCTTCCCTTAGAAAATTAACTAAATGTTCTAAGAAACATACAGATAATAAAACTAGTGTAAATGTAGAACTGCTGGCTATTGTGTCCTGAGCATAGATGCTGATTTTTTATTTTATTTCCATGTGACCCTTGAGGATCAGATGGGCGGGGGGCGGGGGTCAGGGTTGAGGAGAGATTGTCCTTAGTGCAGCCTGGAGAGTCGCTGGTGACCTTGCCACAGTGATTGGCCACAGCCATTGTGTGGTAGCAGGAATCCCCTAGCACTGTGCCTGGAAGTCCTACAGTCTTTTTTTTTTCCCACTGAAGAAATCAAGTAAGGGAGG
>KE770651.1:0-16507 GCA_000465285.1 Eidolon helvum | reverse complement strand
TGCTCTTCCTCACCTTTGTTTGCTCCACACTGAGGCTTTCTGCCATTGATCATCTTATACCCAGCTGACTCACTATTAGGTGATCTGCCAGGCCCTTGTAGATAATGACATTTGTGACCCATTTTAGGCAATAGTCTTCCGTTTGCAGACATTGATGTGAGTATATACCTCAGTGAATGGGAACACTCGTATTCGGACCGCTCATAATCTTGCCAGAATGAGAATAGTTCACATCCTTTATCAACTTGTGTTTTCAGTTTCCATTTCATTTTCTTGGCTCCCCACTTGACACTCTTCCCTTTTATATTTTAATTCAGCTCTGAAATAATTTTGAGAATTGGAATTTTTTGTGAGAACTTTGGCTCTAGTCGCAGCATCACTGTCCACTTTACTTTTCACAGCGAGAAGCACAGTCCACTTGCTGGTACTCTTCTACAGGGTTCTGTTAACAGTGTCGATGAGATTGTCTGGACTCATTGATTTCATGTGACTATAGACAGAAGAAGATGGGTTATTAAGGCTAGGTTTTGAGGGAAACTTATAGGAGGCATGTGCTGAATCGATCATAATTAATGAGGTACTTTAATTCCTCTCCCTTTGTAGCTGAGATGAGTGAACTGAGTTTGGCACAGAAACCAGAAAAACTCCTGGAACGCTGCAAGTACTGGCCCGCCTGTAAAAATGGGGATGAGTGTGCATACCATCACCCCGTTTCACCATGCAAGTGAGTAGCAGCAGACCGACTCTGGTTTTCAGGTTAATTTCTATATCCGATAAGCTTATTTTGATTTTTCTTTTTTATGGGCAAGTGTGAGTTTTTTAACTAAGTGCAGTGACACTTATTACCATGACCCTTCCTGAGTGGCGTAGTATGTGTGTGTGTGTATGTGTGTCGAGGGGCGGGAAGATGAGAGGAGGCTTCTTTGTGCCTCAGACCTATAAGATACTGAAACTTCTGGGTTTCCTTGAAGATTTCTGTACATTTAAGGTAAGGAGTTGAGTATATGATAACTGCCCCAGTTTGTATGCATTATGTTCATAACGTTACACAGATTTTTAAGGCATTGAGGGAAAATAACTAGTTATAGGTAAGGGGAAAACATTTTGGACTTGGGAATAATTTTTCCTTACCAGCTGGCTGGTTCAGTGGAATGAGCTTTGGGAGATGGCTTTTAAGATTTTTTTTCCTATAGGTAGAATCTCTTCGTGTTTTAACTTTAGGAAATTTTGATGTGAGAATAATATAGATGTGTATACAGGGAGACCATGGGATTAGTCTCTTTTTGGTAGCACAGTACCTTGCACATAATTTGTGCTTACCATATTGACTTTATTTCATGAAATAGTATATACCTTAATTTTAGAGTAAGTGGTGTGATTCTTATCATTACACACAAAAAAACTCCTTATTTCATGTAGCTTGGCTTGAGTTGAAAATCTATTTCCCCAGGCTCTGGAATAGACAATTGTGTCCTAATTTTATATTTAGCCTCATTTAAAAATGGAGTTTCTTTTTTTTTCTGTTACTTTTCTGTTTCTCAGAACAAGTAGGATAGAATATGAATAAAAGGAGCCACTTTACAAAATCTAATAGTGTCCTGAAAAGATTAAATGTGAATAATATGTTTTTGTTTTATAGAGCTTTCCCCAGTTGTAAATTTGCTGAAAAATGTCTGTTTATTCATCCAAATTGTAAATATGATGCAAAATGCACTAAGCCAGATTGTCCCTTCACTCATATGAGTAGAAGAATTCCGGTACTGCCTCCAAAACCAGGTTAGTGATTTTGCGCACTGCTGCACTTGGGTAAAAAAAGAGAAAAATGACATTTGATACTGTAGGTTGAACTTTAAGAGAAAGGGAAGCCTCCAAATTGTACTAGAATCATTTACTGTAACCAGTCTTTAAAGAGCAAGTATACCCATACTATTCTTATTTATCTTGATTAATGAGTGTCTCATCATTGTATTTTAATTTAAAAGTGGTTCCCGTAAAAACATCAGAATCCATGAAAAATTATTGTGCCAAATAAGTTTATTTAGTACTTGCCCTTATTTTTGTTAGCAGTTACAACACCAACACCGCCTTCCAGCAGTCAGCTGTGCAGGTACTTCCCTGCGTGTAAGAAAATGGAATGTCCCTTCTATCATCCAAAAGTAAGAACTTTCATTTTTCCAAAAATGAATTTAGTGGTAACTTCTCAATTGTGAGACCTGGAAGATCATTAGCAAATTTAACTTTTTTGTTACAGTTAATTTAATGGTCTTTAAGACCTTTCAAGTTATTCCTTAGTTGTCATTGAGCCCGTTGGGCTCCTCAGGCCAAGTGGTGTGAAACTATTGAATGTTAGTATCCTAAGCTCTCAGGAAAATAAAACTCACCTTTGCAAGTCAGTTTCCAGCCTTCTCTGCATGGAAGCATGTGGTGTTTTTTTTTCCTCCCCTACCTCAGTGCCCGAGCTGAGATGATGAAATCCAATAATACTGCATAATACCACCCAAATGTGTCCTGATGGCTTTGTCTGGGAACTAGAGATTGGCTGATGTGTCTGCAGCTGTCCACTTGCTCAGAGTGAATGATCTTTGAAATAGCAGCCTGAAGCCACAAGGAAAGTCTGCACTTCCCCCAGCTGGAGTTGGGCATAGATGAGGGCTCTCAGTAGAGAGTCTTAAGGGATGTGAGGCAGGCTGGCTGTACATGTAGAGTGATGACTACATACGAAGGTCCTTTTGAAATCTGACTTGCTGCTGTTCTTTGACTAGGATTTTGTATCTGGGGGGCGGACTCTTCCTTTTTCAGGGTTTTACTGATATTAAGATGAATGTTACAAACCATATTTCTTGCCCCGCTGATGTTAGTGTGGGCTGGTCATTGCCATCTCAGACGGCTTTGTTGTTGTTGGTAGTGGCTTTGCAGATGATGAAACTCTGTCCTCTCTCCTCAGCACTGCAGATTTAACACTCAGTGTACGAGGCCTGACTGCGCGTTCTATCCCCCCGCCATCACTGTGCCGCCGCGGCATGCCTTGAAATGGATTCGGCCTCAGACCAGGTAGAGATTTTTTTTTCAAACGAGTTTTTCTAATGTCACTTCAACTACTTTTCTAATTTGTAGTTTCTTAATTTGTAAGCAGACAGATTTGGAGTAACTATCACTTAGATTTTTCTTTTAAATTTTATAAGAGTCCTCTGGGAAAATAATTTACTACATAAACCAAATTTTGTTTTATCCAGCAGTTGCTTATTTACTTAGTTCATCTCCAGATCGGTTTCTTTTACAACTTCTGAGCATATACTAAGGCCTTAAAAAGAGTTACACTGCTTACAAATCTCGCGTCAGTTTTCTCAGACATTAGTAATTATAAAACATTGAAAGGAAGTTTTGGAATATTGTAGTGTGGTCTATAAATTTAAATACATATTATCCTTTATATATCTTATATAATTACTCTTCAAATTTGATATATCATAATCTGTAGAACAAATATCTGAAAATACTCAACTTCTTAAAGTATGTGGTAGATATGAATGCAAAGCAGTTAATTTAAAATTTTTTGGGTTTTGTTTATTCAGTGAATGACACCCAGTCCTACCTGGCAGAAGATCGTGAATTTTGAAAGTTCCCATCTACTGATGAAAGAGATTCTACAGAACTTGTCAAATCTTTGAAACTTGGAATATATTGCTTTCATAATATGAAGTTTCTCACCTATCTGAAGTGTCTAATTTTTCAAGTTTGTAAATTTATTAGTGGTTTTAACATTGGGTGTTTTTTTGTTGTTTGCTTTGTTTCGACTGGAAAAGACAGTTTAAGGAAAAGCTAAATTCTATTAAAACATTTGAGGCATGTTTGTACACTGCTTTGTCAGGTATCAGCATTTACAACGTGATGATACTGTCAGTATCGACCCAATTTGGGGCCACAGTGCTAATGTTTGTGTAGACAGAGATACAGTGAGAGGGGGGAGCATCCTTATTCTAAAAGTTGAATTGCTGCTTTCACTTTTCCTAAGGATTATATTATTCATAATCCACAAAAACCGGAGTGGCCAAAAGTGATGAGGTGGCTTAAAATGGTCAGTCGTACTTTTTAAGTAAATTTAGTTTGAAAATTGTGATCATACAGGCTTCTTGGGTTATGTGCTGCTTTGGTACATGGTTCCCAAGTAGCTAGTCCTTTGCCTTCTGGGTGAGTGAGGTGGGTGGGTGTGTGGGGTGAAAACAAACAGCTGGAATGGCAAGGGCAAAAAAATGAACAATTCCTTAAAATGCTTTCATTTACTATTAACATATGCTTTTAAAATAAATATTTTAGGCAACTACATTATCACAAAATTATACAAAATTTTTACAAGTATATACATAAGTTATTAGAGAACAGACTTTTAAAATCACAGATTATAGCTATACATATATATTCTCCCATTCTGAAAATCATTCTCAGAAATAACTCCACAGAAAATAGTTACTGAAGATAATTTTTTAAATGTAAAAATTAGATTTCAATAGTATATTTTTAGATGACAGACTATATAATCACAGAGATCGAATGGGTAATTACAAAATAGGACTAAATTTTTGAATTAAAATAGATGTGTGTGTGGTTTTTAAAGTTGTTAAGGCAAAAAGTGTCAAATGCTTCAGAATTAAGAAACGGATCACTGATTTAAAGAATCAAAGTAGTTTTTTTTTAAAGCTATAAGTTGGTTAGAAAAAAAGCAAATTAATGCAAAAGGGCTAATAAAGATTCATACGTTCTCAGGACCAAATTTAACTGTAAAAACAGAGGTCACTGACTTCTGTAGTCACATACCGAAGAGATAATAAAACCACATGGGTAAAAAGTCCATATTTTAAGAGCATAAAGCTAGCAGTCTGTTATGCGGCTATTGCTTTTCCATTGGGAGAAGAAAGAATTAACCAGTTATTAAACCATTTTGTAAGCTGCACTTTGCTGCGCTGATCCCAAAGATAAGATTTGAAACAGGAAAGAAAGCACATACGAGCATAAATGCTATCATGTAGCTAGGCGTGGGTGAAATGACACTTCCACTCCGTTTTAAAAAGTTTACTCCATTGAATTTAAGGCATTTGTTCATTCCAGAGTTACTTGAGATGCTTTACATCTCTGCAGAAGAATTTTTTTTAAATTGTATTTCCAGAAATCTAAACAGAAACAGACTTTTTAGCATTACCATTTATAAATGGTATATAGTTGCAGTCTCATAATTCTACTATAAAGAACATGGTTAGCCATTTTACAAGGAAATAACATGCTAAAATTGGATTTTTTGGCCATTTTAATGGACATTGCCTGGAAATACATGTGAGAGTTTTTGTCTTTCAGTTGTTATGGTTTTTATGGGCAAGGTAAGGTTGACTCTAAAATGGGGGTCCCCAGCAGGAGGTGAGCGGCGGGAGAGCGAGCAAAGCTTCATCTATTTGCAGCTGCTCCCCAGGACTAGCGTCACTGCCTCAGCTATACCTCAGATCACCAGGCATTAGCGTCCCAGTAGCACTGGTCCCTGGTGCCAAAAAGGTTGGGGACTGGTGCTGTAAAACATTTGTTGGATAACTTGATCTAAAATGAACCAACATCAAAAACGGAAGGGAGTGAGTGTGGCTTTAAGCAGTGAGCGGCATTGGAGTGCCTGTGCTTTGGCATGCATTTATATACAGAAACGGGACTAAAGGTGCCAGGAGAAGTCTCAGGTTGCAAATTCAGGAGCTTAGTCAAATACTGTGCACACAAATAATTCTCTGGGTTAAAAAAAAAAGATAAAATTTGGGCAGAATCTCCATGGCCTCTCACGGTTTTTCATCTTCCTTTAGTTGATGGCTGGTAAAAGCAAAAATGGTGCTTATGGGATGAGTACTTGAGATCAGAATGACCTTTGGAGGTGAAACAACAACGATTAAGGCTGACTTAATGTTTGGCCACTTGGAAGAACAAAAATGCAATGGATGCGATTGTATCCTAAATAGTTTACTAGCTGATGGTTACGGTTAAGGTTTCTACCCGCACTATAATGGAAATGGAATTTCTCTTTAGCCTAAAAAGCTGGCAAACTTGCCTCAGAAAAAATCTGTAACAGTCTCAAAAATGAAGAAGGTGATTCAGGGGATTTTTTCCCTTTAATTTATTGACTGCCCCTTTATACATGAAGAGAAATAATAGTGTACTCTAAAATTTGGCTTTATTTAGGAGAATATTTTGTTGTGAATAATGAAAATACCATCTTAGGTTTCAAGCTTCATAACAAACAATCAGTCTGCAGACACAGCTATTCAGAGCTTTGAAACTGATCAGGTTCAACCACTGGTTAGGCTTTCTGTGATAAAATTCAGCCATTTCTGTTTTTAGTATTTATAAGGTGTTGGATAGAAAACTGAGAATTCCAGAAACCTGAAGGGGGGTCTATTGTACTACAAAGATAACACATTAAAATAAAAACTCTTAGGACCAATAGAGCATCTTAAACTTCTTCACACTTAGAAAAATATATTTTTAAATATCAGTCTACATAATTCCCAGTCTTCAGGGAACTACAGATAGGCTAAACAGCAAGTTCCTGAATGGCAATTACTGATCTTTGGCAGCATTTAAAGTGAACAGGAATGAAGAGCTAAGAGTTCAGCCCCAATCCACCAAAAAGGAATTTCAGTAGACAAGTTCTACAAGTGAACTTGTATGCATTCTTTTTAGAAGTCAGCCTATGGAATGGCATACATCTAAAATTTTCCAATTAAAAAAAGGCTGTAAAAATTTCATTTCGAGAGTTAAACTGTATAACTTTGTAAATTTATGTGTTAAATGTTTCTGTTAGACTATGTCTTTAAATATTCAGTACTGTCTCCCAGTTAAATACTGTTGCTACCTAACACCTTAAACTGTATACCACTGGAAATAACTGTTCCTCATACTATTTCATTAATGAGGGTATAACCATTTTAATTTTCCAATTATGGAGATGGCCTGTCACGGTTATTACCCTTCCCTTAGTTGATGTCTGGTAAAAGCAAAAAAGGAGATGACTTCTGAACATAAAAAGACTGACAACTCAAAAATGAAAATGTAGCAATCATGTACTATAAACTTTGGATTTGTCCCTGAACTTAGAACTGCCTGGAGAAAAATATCCTGTATAAAAAGTGCTTTTATTAATGCTTACGAAGTGTCCCATCCTCCAGTAAAGCCTGTGTGTGTTCCCTCAGTGAAAATGTTCGCCTTCTAAAAACTACTCCTTTAGGGTGATGGTGTGTTTCCTTTCCTTATGTAAACACAAGGATAAAATATTAAACAATGAACCTTGAAAATAAAATGTAAATCCTAAAAAAAAGTTTTGCTAACTAGGTGATGAAAATCATCCAAGTTGTCCTTTTAAGGTTTTGGTTTGTTTTTTGGAGTGCTGTTCCCTAAACCTCCCCAGTGGGCCTTTTGCACACTCCCGAAACATGGGGGGGGGGGGGGGGCTTTCACTATCAAGTGTTCCATCTTTCCTTGAAATATAATTACTTGGCAGTGTATGGATTATGGACAGTTACCCAGTGCATATAGTATTCTGAATATATCAGTCTTCTATTTAGATGATTCTGGGCATATATCCCTGTTACAATCTTAAATTAGCACCACTTGACCATGCAGAGTTTGGTTCTTTTTTTTCCCCCCCTCTTCTATAATTCTGGTTTCTCGAGGCTGTTAGTTTATAGTCTTCTCAGCATCCATATCTTTCAGTGAGGCATATGTACACATTTCCAGACAAATAAACTGTAATCAGAGGGAAAATTACAGTGAGTTGATTATATTTCTAGATATTCAGAAGTTTTTCAAATTGAGCTTATTATACATGTATAAAATTTTTCCTCAACTTTTATTCCGTATTTACACACACTCTGACTCCAAGGAGCCATCAGGTTATGCTTTTATGATGCAGGCTGAGTCCATAAACCAAAGTTGTAGAGGGGTGATATTAAATCTCTTAATAACTGGTAAAGACAGTCTGCTCCTGGGCTGAGAAAGTTACCAACCTGCAGTCATCGCCTCCAGCACTAACAATGTGTCGGTCACCACTGGTAAATCGAATATTTGTCACATGGGGTGAGTGACCCATGAACCTTTTGTGCTTTGCCTAAAAACAACAACAAAAAGAATGAAAAAACAGCTTAGGGAGCGTGATGCACACAGAAGTCAAAAGTTTCTATCAGGAACCACCATTTCCCATGACCAGAGGTGTGCAGAGAGTAAGCAGTTAAGACTGCAGCCAAAGATTCAGTGCTTTTTCAGTCAGTAATGGATCCACACTAACACGAACTAGGTTATTTGGGCAGTTGGATGTCTCTAGGTACCTCTGAAGGTTTTCCTATGAGGAAATGTATTTGAAACTTGGTAGTAGATTAAAGGTTTGATGAAAGGCTAATCGTAACAGCTTTATTAGAATAGTTAGCAAAGATAGTGTTACTTGGGAGCAGGGGGATATAATTTCTAATAACTATTTCAGAGTAATGGATTTAGGAAGTTTGGAAAAGAATTTTAGGAACGGTATTTTGAAAGTAAGAACAATTTTAGCTATTATATGAGAGAAAGTACTAATGATCAGACATCTAAATTGGGAGTATAATTATAGGAAATAAAACACCAAACACAAACTTACAAATTTTTCAGGACATGGGAAGTCAAATAACTTAACCATGCCAAAGTCATCTCCTGTTACAAGGCTGATTCCTGAATGAGATACACAGGCACAGCTGACGTCAGCCTTCTCGGCATGTCTGGACCAGATTCCTAGAACTTCGTCTCCTAGAATACTGGAGGGAAGGACAAAAACAGGTTTATCATAGTGAGAATTGCTTGGTAATTAATCTAAGTACCTAATTATGTTATTTAAAATAAAGGAAGCACACTGATTAAGGCAAGTTACCTGGAGCCCTGAATTTCAACCTGTGATGTTAACCTCCCACTTAAGGAAATTTCATAATTTTAAGTATAGATAAGTCCTTTAATAATGCTTTATGAGAGCTGATAGAACTATTTGTGAAATAAAAAGTGATGTTTATGCTATAGGAATTTGGTGGCAGATTTCATTGACTAAGAAGATGGATACTCATGGCTACCTATTAATAACCAGCAAATTTGAGCAAATTTAAAGGTTTAATTTCTAAGAGCCACCAAACAGCATTCCTTTAAGACAGAAATAATACAGTTGCCTACCTAAAAGTATCCAATGGATGTTCTTATTGTCTGTTATTAGACCAACTATGTTAAAGAAAATATCAGGACATCTTTAGAAAGTCATAACTTTTGATTTCCTTTCTTTAAAAGAACTGATAAAGCATGAAACTATATTCCACCAAAAGGAGTCCCGGCATGAGCATATCATTCTCCTCTAAGAATTCAAGATCTGGTAACAAAAACGTAAAGATTACTATTCCCTTGTGGAATGACAACTATTCAGAAATAGGATTTTTCAGCTTTCTTAACTTTCAGTCTCCCCTTCGAAATACATATATGAAATGTTTACCTAGTCCACGTGGCCCAAGTAATCCTGTCAATGGCAGCCTGATCCATAAGATGTCTTCCTGAAGGCACTTCATAGACATGCCGTTTATAGCAACCAGTGGAGACCTTGCATCGCGTGTTAAAATGGGACAAGGATTCCATTATGTGAGAGGCAACATCCAGAAGTTTACAGTAATACTAGCAAAGTGCTACTTGATGTACATTTCTAACATTAAGAACGTAAAAGATGACTACAAAATCTGTTATAAAAAATGGAGAAAAGGACCGAAGAAGAGGACAGTGAAAAATGCAGAAACGGTGACTAGTAAATGCAAGTCTGGGCGCTCTGGGACCCAGTTTGAAGTGCGCGCACAATGTGTAAAAGCAGAACTGTAACCGGTGTATCGTGTTGGTGCTGTACCTGGAGATGTCTGCTGTCTGCAGAGAAGTCCATTTGAATGACAAAGCTGGGGATGTCTTTGCAGTAGCTGATTCTGTTAAGTGTGGGGCCCAATGACAGGTCATAAAAATCCACTGAATTCTCACTAGAACCCACTGCCAGAAACCGGGAATCTGGACTAAATCTGAATAAGTAGAAAACATGTGAAAGATGGGTTAGGCCACATGAAACAGTACAAACAATTACTCAAGACCAGTGACTTACTTTCTAGCTCTGAAAAATAAGTGGACATGTGACGTGGCCTCAAACAGATTTACCTAATAGACACACTGAGCATATGAGATTTCATTTGTCTATTACATGAAACAAAGAGCTTTACATTTTACTTAAATTTAAAATGGTTCCCAAATTTTTATCTAATTCTTTTGAAAACATTAATTTTTAAAAAGCCACTAACAATTACATAATTACTAAGTTACATAATGCCCTAGGATGGTCAAGATTCTTTCATCTGGAAAGATCATGTCTTTTTTTTTGTTTGTTTGTTTGTTTTTTTAAGCCTACAGCACCTGGTCTTCCTAGGTGGTCTCCCATCCAAGTACTAACCAGGCCCGACCCTGCTTAGCTTCCAAAATCAGACAAGAGCAGGCAGGTTCAGGGTGGCACGGCCACAGACTAAGATCATGTCTTAATAGCAAAGAACACAGACCAGCTTAACACACCTCAGGTTATTAGATGAAGTGACACTACTTGAGGCTTGGAAGAAGGTAAAGGACAAAGTGCTCTTGGCCTAGTAGTGATCACGGGAAGCAGCATCTGACAGTTCAGTCTCTGGAAAACTTCCATGAGTCTTGCTGAATGAGGTGGGGACCTTAGGGACATTGGGAAGCTACTTGACTGTTTCATATGCTGAAGTTCTGAGGAAGGTTTCATTCATAAAAGGTTTTTACTGGTGAAAAGAGTGCAAGCTTTTGACAGACCTGGATTCCATTACCTATCCTGATCACATGGACATACATGCTTCAGAAATGGTAGTCACTGTTAATTAAGCTTAAGCACTGAAGAAATAAAGGTTCAAGAAAAGTTTAATTTAGATTCTGGGGCATGACAGATGTTTAATGAGTATTAACTAAAAGAATGAACTAGCTATTCAGTTGAGATTATTAAGAGATGTAAGAAATATCTTAAGTTCTAACCTTAGGTTTCTAGGCTAACAACTTTTGAAGGACAGATGAAAGATAATTCTTAGCAGGAGGAACTTACTGGGCGTGTCCAGTGTGACACTTATTCATCAAACATTCCCTAAGAACTTGCTATTATAAGGCACTGTGGTTGGTGCCTCGTAGATCCATAATTTGGCAAGAAGTAAATATACATACAAACAGCCACGTGTCAGCACATGGCGTCTGATGTGGGGCCCTTGGAGGGCCTGTTTTCAGCTGCAGAATGGGTCGCTTAAAAGTATACTATGGACGCTATTCCATTTGTTGACTAACCTGATGTCGTGGATTGCACATCGTCTGTCTCTCTTCTTTCCCCAGATTTTTAGAGAGCTCACCAGTAAAATAATAAATTCTCCATTTTTCATTCCAATGGCCACCATGTCCCCTTCAGGGCTGTAACACACAGTACGAGCGGCATGTCCCAAATTCACTTTGTTTAACATCTTCTGCATAAGAACCAAAAGAGTCACAGAGAACTTCATTAAGTGGAATACTTAAAAAACATAAACCAGTTTCTCCCCCAGATTCTCAACATAATTCGGAGAAATTAAAACATCTTTGAAAAGATTGTACCTACTTTATCAGCAATATCCCAGAGTCTCACGGTCCCATCTTCTGCAGCAGAAAGGAAAAAGTCCCTGGAAGGGTGTGTGGCTAGTCCCCATATGGGTCCGTCCACATGACCGTTAACTAAAACATTACATGCTGCATTTTTCTCTCCAACTTCAATTATTTCCGCATTCCTTGTTCCAACTAGTATCTTGCCCTGAAACACAAGTGAGACCAATATAAATACTAGTTACTCTTCATATATATTTAGAATGACCCTAATGACCAACATGACATTGTGATTTATAAAAAAGAAATTCCTATTTGGTCTTCGTTGACTTTCTGTAACAAAGTTCCCCAAACCTTTAGAATTTACTAAGGGGAGACATAAAGATGTCCTTTGTTATGTAAATAAGGTGACCTTTTGACTCCATAGAAGAATGGGGACTGCTTGCCAGGAGACCTGCCTCTGTCACTATAGGTTGGAACTTTCAGTCCCACCCTCCCCTTCTCCCTGGGGGAGGGCGTGGGGAAGGAGGGGCGGGGACAGGCCAGAAGCTGAATCACCAATGGACAACGATTCAATCAATCATGACTGTATGATGAAGCCTCCATAAAATTCCAAGGACAGGGTTTGGAGGGCTTCTGGGCTGGTGACTAAGTGGAAATATTGGGGCGGGCGGAGTGGCTGCTGAGAGGGGGCGTGGAAGCCCTGCGCCCCTTCTCACATACCTGGCGCTGCGCAGTTCTACATCTGCCTGTCCTGGAGGTACATCCTTTTACAACAAACTGGTGATCCCGTAAGTAACATGTTTCTCTGAGCTCTGTGAGCTGTTCTAGCAGATTAACCAAACCCAGGAAGGGGGTAGCAGGAACCTCTAATCTGTACTCGTCGCTCAGAAGCACAAGGAACAACCTGGACTTGAGACTGGCATCTAAGGGGGTGGGGGGGCCATCTCACAGGACTGAACCCTTAACCTGAGGAATCGATGCCCTATATCCGAGAAGATACTGTCGGAATTGAGGTGAATTTTCAGACACCCTGTTTGGTATTTTGTGGGCATCCCCCCCACCTTCATACATGATAGAACTACAGGCCCATGTGCAAGCGCGCTGGGCTGGGCTGCACGTCCGAGCTCCCGCTGGAGGCTGGGACTCCCGCCCAGTTTTCCAGTCATCATTTTTGACTCTGATGGTATTTTAGTCTGAAGATCTCTAAAGAGGTATAAATGCATTAGGATATGGGAAGAAAGTACTGGATTTTAATTAAAAATAACTAAAAAGGAAGCTTAATATTTAATTTAATATACAGAGGATGATACATGTAGATGATTTATAAATCCACTATTGCAAGTACATGCACGGTCAGACATTTTACAGAAATGTGTGTTTCTAAGAAAACGAGACAACTGCACTAATCAAAATTAGTTAACTGGAAAGGAAATTCAGTTCTGTCTACCATAGTTGAATCAGGAGATTCAAGAAGAGATGGAGGTGGAAATAAACTGCTCAGGGGACCAGCGTCCCCTCCTGTCCTCTGCACTGGCACAGAGACTGTGCACGTGCCACCAGTGGAGTTGCCCAGCAGGCAGCAGGGAAAAGGCACAATGAAACCAACAAGCAAATGCATGTTTAAGTAACATTCATCGACTTGCAGAGGGTGAGAGAATCACAGGGATAAATGTTCTCTGTTTTCTGCTGCACGGTGATGGCTCAGGGCACGTCTTACTTTGCCTCGGCACACAGAACGGACGCAGTCCGTGGCCTGTCCCGTCTCCAGCCGGAAGGCCCGGCACCGCCTCAGCTCCTGGTCCCACAGTTTGACTGCTCCTCCTTCTTTTGACCTAATGACCCAAACCAAAAAAAAAAAAGCATTTATTATTGGCTATTACAAATAATTTTTATTATTAACAAATACTAAATTATAAGCAGAATACTAAAAAAGGCCCTGATATTTATAATTTCATATATTCTTCTAAACATTTTAATGGCGATTTCAAGATACACTCAAACATTCAGCTTAAGCAAATTTTATAAAAATTCATTTCTCCAACATGAGCATTTTATTTAGTGTCCCCCCCCCATCCATGTATCCTATCTCGTAACACTTCCTGATGAAGGAAATGTACACAACTTTTTTTAATGCTAAGAAGATAATGGAAATGTAAGGCCAGAGAATAAGATTACCAATGCCATGCTGCAGAATATATTTTTAAGGGCCAAGAGAGAAGCACCTTTTTTTCTACCGTTATTATCGAAAATATCCTACCGAAACAGTTCACAGGCTACTAATGAGTAGGGCTGTGCAAGACCAGATGACTTATGGGAAACGCAGGTGTCAGAGTCACATGGTAAAGACGAAATAGACCCCAGTTATGGTTTTTCTCTTGGAAGAGCGAAACAATGTACTGCTGTATTTTCTGCTAGATGGAACTGCTTGTCTTAGGAAAAAAAACATGCCCTTGCAACGTAATATAGTCTTCCTGTGTGTGAAAGGCCAACGCCGCTGCCTTTGTGTTCCACTGAGACACGTGGGTTCTTGCAGTCCTGTACCGAAACGTACTTACTTCCTGGTCACACATATCTGTTATTGACATGCACGTGAATAGGCTGGTAGGAAATCGATTATAATTATAATCAATAATTATCTAGTTTCTACTGGAAGGTTTGAAAATCATTCAGAAGAAGGCCTCTCCACTGACTTAAATTTTGAGGTCTTGTATTAAAAAATTTTTTATCTAATAAGTTTGCCTCAAACCAAAGCAAACACGGCAGAGTTTGTTTCCGGTACCCTCTCAATCTTTTTCATGCAGCAGGATGCATTTTACCGCTTAGGATCCAGTTTGAACAAAAAAAGCAAGCAGTCAAGATGCATCCTGGGTTCAGTGGCAAAGATTCCCCCATGAGTCACCTGCTACTCAGCGAATACTTACAGAGGCATACAGAAAGTAAGAAAATCGGTTCTTAACCTGCAAAATAACTACCTATCCACACCTCAGTTGTTGGAGTTTAGGTTTATCTTCAATGCAAACAAATCAGGAGCAATTTAAGATCAGAAGAATCAACAAAAAGGCACATAAAAGGCAATAAAAGAAGCATATGATGAGGAAGGTCACAGGAAAATCTGTGCAGTCTAGAAATAACCAGAATAACTAACTGCAGCCTCAGGCGGATCACGATGCACTGATACCCAGGAAAGCTGTGAAAAGAAGGACTCACGGCCTTTCCTTGCCACCAGTCACAACAAGTCCATCTCGCAGGGTGGTGTACATGGCGAACACAGGCCCGTTGTGAGCTCTGGCCACAATCCTACACAGTATGTGCTCTTTCCACACACAGACATCTCCACTGATGGTACCTGTAAACGTCAAGTTATTCTGAAAAGGAGTGGGGAAGGGGGAGATAAGCTCATCAAAAGTTCAAATAGAGTTCAAGCAGATGCAGTTCTCTACATAAGTGTGAGCCTGCCTCACCCCAGGTATGGAGGGAGTGGAGGGCGAGAAACGACTCTCACTGTGAGGCTTCTCCTTGTCCTGGCCTTTTCCTGTTCTAGGTCTGTTCCTCGTTAGCTGGAACAACCTTGGGCAAGACTTTTAACCTCTATGGGTGTCTTCTCTGTCACGTGTAAAATGAGGGAGTTCGGTCTCTAAGGTCCCTGATTATAAATCATGTAATTCTAGTTCATATTATCCCTTTGGATTGCTTCCTTCCAGCTGCCCCAGAAATCAAGGTCATTAGTAACTGAGAGTGAAAAAAGAATAGAAGTAGGAGGTCAAAAAAACTTTTTATGAGGTCTGCTAAAGTTTTTTGTCATAGGAAGTAAAACTATTACCTATGGCAAAGTTGTAGTTTTTCAGATTTCACTAGCTCATGAAGTTAAATATAAACATTTGCCAGTTCTTAAAATGAAGACAGCAAAAGTTAATGCGTCTCTGCAATCAATCCAAAATAAGATAAATTTCTTAAGGTACCGAATGTTAATAATGCTTTAGGTCATTTGAAAATTGCAATCTTGATATAGCTTATTTATGTAGAAAGTGAAGAAATCAAATCCTACATCTTGTACGATTTTCAGCCTATTTTAGCTTCACTTGTAAAGCAACTCATAAAATCTTCCAACAAAAACAATATGGAAAGAACCAATAGGAAAATAAGACTTTGAATTACAACGAAAACAAACTGAAATTTTCTTTAATCTTTCTGAGAATACCAGATAGTTTGTATGTTTAATTTTCCTACAACAATTTAATGTTACTTCAAATTCCTCAGCATTTACACTTATTCTCTATAGCTCGTATGTGAATAACAATTATCTGTCATCTAGGAGCATCGTTAATTCATGCCTTACTGCAATAAGAATGTAAATGCTTCGAATGCAGAAACCAGTATCTTACTTCCCTCTCTCTTCTCATAGCCCCCAGCAAAAAAGTTCAAAAGGCTTAAACGGAACATCAACCACCCCGTTACAAAGTAAAACATTCTCAGTGCACTGTTGCTTCAAACACAAAAGTCAATTATGACTAATATTTTAATCTCCAAGTTTATTTTCTATTGGGAATGGGCAGCTGACTACATAAGGAATTTTATATCTGAAGAAAGTTAATCTACGTGGGCAAATTAAACACCACAAGCCTTTAAATATGTGGGTATTTCTTCTGGAAAGGAATTACTAGTCTCATATTCAGAATCCCCAAAAGATTTAACTGAAGTTTGACATGGGATGGGCCACATTTTCAATGATCTTTTACTCAAAAACATAACTGTGCTTAAAGGTTCTAAAGTTATAATGTTCTACTTTCAGTGTTATATACCCACATAAATGCCTTAGTAAGGAACTCTA
>KE770644.1:6621-22840 GCA_000465285.1 Eidolon helvum | reverse complement strand
ATCCCTACCCCGCCTCCCTCCATCCCTACCCCGCCCGCGGACAGGCTCCGGTATATTAATTATTCATGAGGCCAGGCCAGCGTCCCCGGATCGCAGCCTTGGATTGGCCCACCCTGTGAAGAGGGCGGGCGCAGCCTTCCGGGCTGTGATTGGTTAAACTGCCGGGGGTAAGTGGGATACGTGCCGGACCAGGTGAGGAGCAACGCCGAAGGCCCAGCCCCGTCCGCCCGTGTCACCTGATTGGCGCCTGCTGGAGTCTGTGTCATAGGCCCTCTTCGGCTGCAGCTCCTTTCCCTCTACCAGAGGTTTCACCTTCGCCTTCTTCTTCATAATCCCCGCTCTCCTCTCAGACCACCGTAACCGCTCTCCCTTTCCTCTTATCCCAATCTCGTCACCTTCGGGACGCGCCACTGATTGGGGACGCGCCACGGAGGGGAGGCGGGGCTGGGAGCGGCCTGGGGAGCCTATCAGAGAGCGCGCTCGGGCCGCAAGGCCCTGCCCCCCTCGGGTCACGTGGAGCCCCAGCCGAGTCCAGTCGCGCGGGGAGGGGGAAGAGGGGAAAGGTGCGGAACAGCCAATGGAAGGCGGGGGCGGGGCCCGGGTTGGTGCACGAGGCGCAGCACGTGCGGGGCTGCGGCGGGGAGGGGAGGAAGGGAGGAGGGAAGGGCCTTTTTGTTCCTGGGACTCTGCCCAGGGTCATGGGGCCAGGACGCAGAGGCGAGGCCCTCCCCCAGCACGCAGAGGCAAGCCCTCACCCCTCCTCCCTTGCGACCCAGAGGTTGGCTGAGGGCAGGGCGGCGGACTACGATTTGCCCTTCCCGTAGGGATGGCGGGAGCAGGCTTGGCCGCCAATGAAGGGGCTGTCGGGTTCCTCACAGATCCCGGGTTTCTGGTGCAGGCGTGGCGGCCAGATAAACACTAGCATGGAGGGAGCATTTTTGAGGCCGGGGTGGAGTGGGGTGGGGTGGAGTGGAGATAAAGGGCCCAGCTCTGAGCCAGGGCCGGGGTACACGCTTTTGTCCTCCCGCTTACTAGCTGTGACCTTGGGAAAGTCCGGTTGCTTCACTTGAGCCTGTTTCCTCATTTATAAAATTAAAGGGTTAGACTAGACAATCTCTAAAGTCCGCAACAGCCCTGAAATTCTGTTCCTTTCTAGGAGCTTTCCATCCTTTTCCTACGGACAAACACAACCAAACTCCTTTACACAGGGTACCATTTATACATTTTGTGGAAGAACCACCTCCTCTCAAAACATAAACACTCCCAGGGAGTTCCTTAGAAAACCCGAAAGTGTAAAATCTGAGGGGCACACATGTGGAGAATGTTATAGGCAGCTGCTTCTAAACAGTGCCTAGAACTTTGGACCTCTTTATAGAACAAATCATACTCTGCTTTGAACCCAGACAATACTAGACCCTCCCTGCCTAAACTCCCAGAGGGCAGGGACTTTGGCCTGTTTATCCTGTATCCTGCCAATGGCTTTGGCCTTCCAGCAGTTGGGCTGGGGGAATGGTAGGATGGAGTTTTTGGTTCATAGAGTAGGTACATGAGTGCAACCCCCAACTAGCTGAAACTTGTCAGGCTGAGGCTATCAGAATTTTGCTGGGTGTTGAGGAGGAAAAAGAAATTGTCTCCTGAGCAGGCCTGGAAAGCAAGAGGTTTGAAGGGATGCTGAGTGGTGGTTGGGGCAGGTGATGGAGTCTGACTCCAAAACTCAAGTTCTTACTGCCACACTCATTAGACTTCAGTCACTTTCTTACTTGATAACCTCCAGCCAAGTGCTTCGCCACTCCAGGCCTCCTTTCCTTATATGTCAAAGAGAGACAGGGCAGGATTTCTCTTGAGTTTCTGTGAGCCAGTGTATGTAACATGCACAATTGCAAACCTGCAACAAATAGTAGTTTTCGTAATTTTCCTAAAACTAATGGGTACAAATCCACTGCTTGGCGTGTCCATTATCCTGGAGGCTAGTACAGTGCCACTCTCAAGTTAGTGCAAATACTAAACTGTGTCCAGAAAAGCTGTTTGTATTGCAGAGTTGTTAGTGAGAATTCTGTATGTGGCTAAACTAAGTTATCTTGAGGAGAAACTAACCTAGAGGGTTTTAGAAACAAATTTTAAAGGACATTCCAAGGAGATTGATCAAAACAATATACGAAACTTTTTTTAAAAATGGCCAGTTTGGCCTTGAAGAGACTTACTGGATTAGAGTTAAATGTATATTTTCATGGCTAACGTGACAATGTTAAGGAGGAGAAATTCTCAGGGTATTAAAGGAAGATTTACAATAACAGTGGGAAGTTATAACATTCGTTTATGACAAAGGTAGGACATAGTAAGAGGAAGTAAAGATTTTTTTAAGTTACAGTTATCCCAAAGGGATAATGCCTACTCCACTTATCACCCAGCCTGGAGCAACCAACCTAGCAGGCAAGTGATACTAGTGAGAAGATGCAAACAGGTGAAGTCTTCAAAAGTTAGTTTTGATTCAGTTCTCTTTTCATGTACTGACACTCCCCGGAGAAGGGTTTTTTTCTCTGGATAACCACAGGGTAAATGACGTGTCACAAATAGTGCGGGAACACTACAAACATGTTCTCTCTCGTGCCTACTTGCAAGCTGGGAGGTTAGCTACGTCGCTGGCTGGCAGCCGTCAACAGCACCATCCTGGAGGCTGGAGCCATTTTGTTCTCCTCTTCGTTCTTCAGCTGACCAGAGAAAAGCCATAGCAGCCTCTCTCTACCTCTAGGTCCTGTCAGGAAAGTGGGAATAACAGTGTGGCGTTGCCCCTTCTCTTAGTGGATAAATAGATGTTGAGAAGCATTTAGCTGCTTTCCACAGTGTGTGTGAGCCCTACAAAGAAACTCCATAAAAAGAACATGCTATTACGTGGTTAAGGCTTTAAAGGTATGAGGAGGTACCTTAATGTTCTTTAGTAATAGGGTTTTATGCAGCCACTTCTTGAGGGAAGTTGGGGCAGCAGTGACTCCGTGGGCCTGGGAGGCAGGCCTGGGTAGAGTCTCCCCATAGCCACTGACTGACAAGCCATGTGTCCTTGAGCAAGTGACTTATCTTTCCTAAGCCTCAGTTATTTTTCTCTTGGAAACAGAGGTGGATATGCTTACCTCACAGAGTGGTTATTAGGATGTGTGAGAAGCAATGTCAAGTGCCCTTCTGGAACAGTGTGTGGCATGGAGTCGGGGGGGGCCTCCACCCTTCCCCTTACACTCGGGTTGTGTTGGGTCAGTAGAGTTATTTAAGGTGTGGGAACAAGGCTGTGGGGCTGAGGTCGAGTTCTAGAGTATAAGCTGGCACATTTTCCAGAGCTAGACTGGCTTTAAATTCTACCCTTTTAAGTTCCAGAAACTTGCTAACCAACCCAAGTTAAAAACCTAATTCAACTGAGCCCATGAAGAACAAATACCTTTCATTAAGCCCTTGTACCAATTTGGAGTAATATTTAAACTTGAACTTCGTAGGAGCTAAAACTCTAGCATGGGAGCCTTTGGCCAGATACCTCATAATGACCTCTGGCCATATACGCAGCATCTGGCAGGACAGGACCACTCCGTCTTCCGACTTCCTGAAGTATGTAATATAAGCCTGGTGTGTATAAGAGCAGGACCATGATAAGGCTTCGATTGAACTCTTACAAAGCCCAGCTCTCTGTGCGCTTTGTCAATACCAAATGCAGGAGAGTGCAAAGCTTTGTTCAGGGTAGTAACTCAGTAAATATTTGTTGGCTCATTTGTTGTTGGTGCTGGTAGGAGGAATATAATGTTCCAGAGCCAAGTCCTATACATTTGGAACATTATTAACATTAAATAAGTCATTGTGTTTCACATTTGAACCTGGCATGACAAACATGGCAAGTCCCCTAGCAGTAGTCTGGCCAACAGCTGCCTCCTTTTGAGCCCACATACCTGTGGCTGCATAGCTCCCGGCTGAGCTTTGTACCTTGGTCTCACTGTGTTCTAATGCAGGAGTGGTGGGTGGAGGCTCTTCACTAACTCTTGCCCATCTCTTCAATACTCTCAAGAGTACTAGTTTCCTGTTTGGCTTGCTTTTTGCCCACTCCCAGGATTCAGATTACAGATGGAGAGCTTTCCCAAGAGGGACCATTTGCAGAAAGAAGCCCTCACTTCTAGCTTCTGCCATGTCTCAACAGCCACCGCCAGACGGCCAGGGGTTCTCCAGTGCAAGCTGTGTTGGTGGTACATGTTAGGGTATGGACTTTTGAGCCAGATCATCTGGATCTAATTCCTGCTTCAAGATTTCTAACTGTGTGACCTCAGGCAAGTTACTTAACCTCTTTGTGCCTGAGTGTCAGAAGTAAAGGAATCAGTTTAGGCACTGCTGTGAGCAGCACTTGGTGCATAGCAAGTGCTCAGTTGAAGTTGACTCTTACTATAATTCCATTTTGGATTGTTCTGGGAGTAACTCATTCCTCCCCACCTGCCACTTCCCCAAGAGTAATGGGAGTGGGTAGGGCCTTGCACACAGAGATGACAGCCTCTTTCTCCTTAAGACCTTCAAGGCCCTGCAGGCTCTTCCTCTTTAAGGTCTCTCCAACCCCACCTCTTCTCTCTCCATTGCTCACCTTCTGCAGCCACAGTGGCCTTCTGTTGCTCAGACACATGTCTTTCCTGCCCCAGGAAAGCGCCTTTGCAGGAGCTGTTCCCTCAGCCTTAAAATTCTGGCTCTTCCTCACCTAGGCCTTGATTTAAATATCACTCCCTCTGAGAGGCTGGCCCTGATTCCTGATTGCTATTGTCTGCTGTCTTTCCCTATGGAATGCAACCGCCAGGTGAGCGGAGCCCTGTGTGTCTCATTCATGCTAAGGTAGGGAGGATGCAAGAGAATTAAAATTTTAATCAAGCCACAATCAGAGACTGCAATATGCTCATCAGCCCTGTAGCCTGACTAGGAGGACACCTTCAGAACAAAGGAAGATTTCTGCTGGGATTGCTACCAGCCCATTCTCCACACCTGTGAAGGGGAACAGGCACCAAGAGTCACTCGGCTAAAACCATGGGGAACCTAAGGATTCAAGGCTGGGAACTGCCAGCAGGCCTTTCATCACTCTACATATTCTTACTTTTTAATGCTACATACTCTTCACCTTCCTCACTGTATGTCCTTATCAACAGAAATGGGAACTAAAGAATGACACACTGAATTCTCAGAACACTTAGGGTCCCTCTCAGTGCCTTCTCTTTGTCCCTCACTGTCTTTCTGACTCTCTGCCTCTGAGAGGAGATCACACTCTGTGGAGTGTTACCCCTTTTCTAATACTTGCCTTTTGACTCCAACTTTGGCATGCGTGTTGAATTCTTTCTACGCCCTCTGCCAAAGGACCCCCTTCTTCTCTTGGTACTGGACTTGGTCTCCCTGCCACTTGGGGAAATTTGCCCTGTCCTGCATCAGTTCCAGACCATAAGCGTAGCAAACACTTAATGAACAAGTGTTGAAAGAGCAACAGATGACCAAAGAGGTGCTACCCTGAGACGGGGTTCCAGAGGCCCCGGCACCCCATGAGCAGAGACGAGCCTGGGACCCGGCGGAGCTGAGCTGGCACCCCTGACAACTATGTGGCCTTCCCTTCTCTGAGTCTCAGTCTCCTCATCTGTAGAGTGTATGATCACACCCCCCTTGCAAAGCCATTTCACAGGCATGATGTCAAAGCACTTGGCACGACTCCCAGCTCATGCTCAGAAAACAGTGGCCATTCAATTTAGGGTTCATTCCTTGAGCAGCCTGGCTTTGGGTCAGGCCTGTCAAGATGCAACACCATCTGGAAGGGGGCGCTCCTGGACACTGCCGTCAGTTTCTGGCAGCCAGTGACAAGGAGTTTCTCCTATTTCATTGGTGACAGGACAGAGAAGACAGCTGAACCCCGCCAGTGGGAACAAGGTAGAGAGGCTGGCCTGCATACTGGCCCTGAGGGTTTCCTCGCCATTTAGGAGGTGGTAGAGAGGACTAAAGCAGCTAAGCCTCCAGCACAAGGACGGCCCCCTCACACTCCTCTTCCCTGCAAGCAAACTTGAGGACTTCTCTGTTTTGCCTGGTTACCCCAGGCTGAGAGGGGAGGTGACCGCATGTATCTTACCAAGGCCCCACTCAGGATGGCGCTGGCTGCACCAAGTCCACCCTCTCATCCTGTTTAGCTCAGTCCTCCAAGAGGAGGCTGCCCAGGCTCCTCCTCCGCACCCCTGCCTCTGTCCCAGCAAGTCCCCTTGAGAGCCAGCCTGTTCTCATTCAGCTCTGTCTCTCGCCCTTCCAGCCGGGCTGTCCAGTTTGGTGAAGGGCCAATGGCATCATGCCCCCAAGACCCTCAGCACACATTTCCAAGTTTCCAAGGAGGTGGCCCTACGTGTGTGGCACAAACTTGCGACATTCAGTTCTTTTAAGGAGAAGCTTCAAAGGAAGGAGGGAATGAGAGTCAGACTGCAAATACAATGTCGATGGAAGGAGCAGAAGGCCAAGACCAGCTGCTCTTTGCCCTTCACAGAGAGTATAGTGTGAGACTTCACAGTTTGCAAACGCTTTCATGTGGGATAACTCATTTAATCCCAGGAACAAGCTTAGGAATCAGGTATTCTTTCCTCGCTTTTTACACATGGGGATAGAGAGAGAGGTATGTCTAGAATACCTTGCCAGGTGACCCATCAGTGTCAAGTTAGGAGCTCCCCAAGATGAGGACCCTGCCTGCTCCACTGAACAGGCGAAGGCCTCGTTCAACCTTGGGGTGTGTTTCATGCTGCCCGGCTCCCTAGAAAGGAGGCCAGAGTGACCGAAACTGGCAGAAAGATGGGAGATTGGCTTCTGAGCACAGCCAAGGCTCTATAGGGTGAGGAAGGAATGGATGTAAAGAGCTAACATTATGGTTAAGAGAAGCGGGGTCTTTCAAGAAGCTGGAGAAGAAAGTGAGAGAGTGAGCAGTTTGGAACAGAGTCGCCGTTTGGAAGAGGATCCTGGGAAGAAAGAGCAGGAGCAGAAGCAGGAAGAATAGTCGAGAGATCAGGGCCCAGAGGCAGTTCCCCTCAAACTGAGTCAGGGCTTGGCATACAGACCCACCCTTTTGCTGGATGTAGATTTCTCTGCCCACAGGAAAGTTGGTCAAACTAGTGGCCCAGAGTGAGGGGCTGCCAGGTGACCATTGTAACCTGAAGCCAAGGGAGGCTGGAGTCTGGTCAGGAAAGAGGTGGAGGTCTGTCTGCACAAGCTGGGGTAGGGGGCAAAAGGGAGAGGAAGACAGCCCAAGGTTGGTCTCAGGGAGCATCCTTGAGACTAGAAAATGGAATGAGAGGCTGCAGGAAGAACACAGTCCCACAAGAGGACAACTGGACACAAGAGCACACCTGGAATTTCTCACACCCCGCACGCTTTCCTCTGAAATTCTCTCGTGGACCCAAGGTACGCTCTGCACATGACCTAAATGTGTGCTGAAGCACAGCCGCTGGGCTGGAGAAACTGGGGAGTTTGTTAACAGGTCTCAGTCCCCCACGAGAAACCACCGCTTTTACACCAAAGCAAAGGGTAAGCCATCCTGAGGGCAACTGTTGCCAGGGCAACCGGCACCTCAGCTGTCTTCCTCCCACAGGTGGAAGCCAGAGTGGGGGACACAGGGAGGGAGGCTGCGGCATCAGGAACTTTTAAAGTGCTTGCTACATGACTGCTGGGAATTCCAGTTCTGCGTGCTGTGTGTGCTCTCTTTCCACCAAGGTATATTGCTTTTCAGATAGATACCTTTATTTTCATAAAAGATTTAGAGAATCTGGGAGCTTTGGAAAGTGGTGATTGCGGGTTGGGGGCAGCAATGTGAGGTACAGTCTTTGTGGGGTACACTGACACCTCATTTTATCCACCTATTGGTATCTGTCAATCCCACAGGGCCCCATGCTTCTGACTCTCAGTGAGATACCACATGGAGAAGTGATACCACTCAGAGGAGGTGGCCGAGACACTGGCCCACACCACTTGACCAACCCCGCTGTACCAGACCAGCTGATCCTCAGTCAGGGCTTGCCAGCTCTTGGCACAGCTCTGCCTGAGACCTTGGGCAAGTCCTCTCAGCGCTGGACCCGACTTTGCCCATCAACAGTGTGCGATGGGGGCTTTCCGGCTGTCGCGGGGCTCTGTGGACCAGCTGGGAGCCAGCAACCAGCAGCTGCTGCCACACTTCAAAGCCTCTGTCATCCTCATCGGAGGAGCAGCGCCCTGAGTTGCCCCCAAGAACCCTTCCGGCCAGCCAGGAGCTGTCCCTACAAGCCGCGGGCAGCTCAGCCACTCCCTGTGTGCCCTGGACTGAAGGGAGCCCCCACCCCCTACCTCTAATTGTAAGGACTTCAGTTTCACCGGCCCACATGGGCCGATCAGAGATGGCAAGAAAAAGTCAGCTGCGGCTCATCCACCGGCTGAGTTGAGGGTGTCCTGAGGAGACGGGCTTCTTCTGCTGAGCAGCTGGGGTCCTGAGTGCTAGGCGGGCATGGGAACTCCTGTGATGCCCGCCTCCCAGGGTGGCCTGGACTGCATTCAAAACCACAGGGTGGGGGCTATGGGGCCAAGCCCAGAGCTCCGTGAGAGCCCATGGGGACCCCGCCCTGAGCGCTGGGACCCACCTTCATCCCTCAGGCAGTGTCTCCAGGGAGCCAAGCCTGCCACCCCTGCTTCCTGGAGCCCAGCTCCCCATGGGCATCTGTCCCCAGGCTCTAGAGTTCTGGAGTGGGCTGAGGGTCCAGCGGAAGGAAGTTGTGCGGGGGCAACCAGGGCTCCCCAGTAATGAAAAACACCAGATGTCTGTGAGAGAGAGGCCTGAGGGGGGTCTCCTGAGGGGCCACCGGGGCTCCTAAGTCAGATTTGGGCAGCAGAGGACAGCTAGGCTCCTTTATAGGTACCTGGGGAGTTTGAGCAATGAGGAACTGGGTGTGAGCCCCCAACGTCTAAGAACAGAGGGGACTGGGAGGAATATTTATCCTGGGGGGGAAGGGATATCCTGAGCAGGTGTCCCTCAAAGCTAGCCATGGCCTTGGGTTTCTCGGGCAGGACTTGGGAGACACCTGGGCCTGGCTGCTGGCTCTGCCCCAGGGTCCACGCCCTCCTCTGCTGGCTGCCTCGCCCCATGTTTGCCCGTGGTATCCTAGGAACCCGGGCTTTGAGCCTGTAGTTCTGTTACATAACAGCTTCCCTCCCATCCATGGGTTCAGCCCTCCAGCGAGCGGGAGCTGAAGCAGAAGCATGGAGGAAAGCCTCTTCTCCAGACAGGAGACTACCGAGTCTCCAGCCTGCCAGTCTCTGCCACCTCAGCATGCACAGCAAGGGAGCTTAATAAGCATCAGCGTCCAGTGCGTTTTCTCAGCCGAGCCCTCTGGTCCCGTCCTTGTCCCACATGAGCACAGCACCTGTCAGTGGCCACTCACTGGCCGTGGCTTCCCCAAGCTCGCAGGCCTAGGGCACAGTTCCTGAGTTGCAGTGGCACTCGCTACTGTGTGTCTCTCTGCACCCCAACCTTCCTCCTGCCCAGGAAGGGACCAAGGAGCCCTCCCTTAGCTTGGAGATGCCTGTCCTGCCACTGTGCTCTGGCTGCCCCCACCCCTTAGGCACCTGGGTGGCCAGCCAATGGAGGCCACCTCCATTCCTACCTGTTCTCTTCTCTGGCCAAGGCAGAGAGTGCTCCAGCAGAGACTTGAGGACCTCAGGCATGTCCATGGCCGGGGCCACTCCGATCCGGTCGCAGCTCGACATGGCAGGAGACATGGCGGGGGGAGCTGGCTCGGGGAGTTCAGGGGCAGCTGTAGAGGCAGGAGCTGGCTGAGGAGCCGCAAGCTCTGGAGGCGGGCGGGGCAGGAGCCCGAGGCAGCCAGTGGGCAGCACGGACCCCAGCCCGCCCGTCCACCCCCAGCTGGGCCACCTGCCAGCTCCGGCTGCAGGGGGGGGGCCCCCGCCCCCCCCGCCCCCCCCCAGCTGGGCCCCCTGCCAGCTGCGGCTGCAGCCAGGCCTTCCCTTCCCGCTGCCTAGCAGGGCGGGCCTGGCCCTGTGCCAGCTGCAGCACGTGGAGCCACCGCGCCAATCCTCTGACAGAGAGCCCGGCCTGTTATCTAACTTTGCAAAGGGAAGTTCTCCCCCAGGCTGGGAGCCATAAGCAGGGCCTGCCAGGTGAGAATAGTGAGCCAGCTCCACGCCCACAGCGAGCGTGCACTGTACACTCAGGCACACTCAGCAGAGGAGCCCTGGTGCAAGGGAGAGCAGGGCTGCCAGGGAAACCACCTCGGGCTGGGACTTGAGACCTCGGCCCGGCAGGCAGCTCAGCACAGTGCAGGAACTGTGTCAGCACAGACAGACAGGCACATGGCAGTGCATCGCGCAGTCCCCGCAGGCTTGTGAGCCTCCGGGGGCTGTTGGTGTGCTTCGATGCTGAGGCACCTGTGCCCTGCAAGGCACATGGATGTGCATGTGGCATATGTTACTGGGCTCTCCACTGTCTGCAGAGCCTCAAGTCTGTTGTCCTAAGGGAAGAGACAAAACCTGCAGGCTGGGATCCCTTTAGTCTTCCGGAGAGGAGACAAGAGGCAGGTGCCAGCAGACGCACTGGGAGGCCAGGCAGAACGGGCACCGCTGAAAGGGGACAGCTCTACGCACCCAGGCTCAGGCTTGTCTTGGAGGATGTCCTGCTTCCCACCCTGTCCTGGGAAACTTGGTGACAATTGGCTGTTTGCTATAGTCCCCTACCTGGCCCTCTCACCGGGACAATGGCCTCCCTGGTCCCCAGGCCACTTGGATGTATGTCTGAAGCCAAGGTTCTCTATGTCACCCTCCACCGAAGACCAGCATCAGACTTGACCAGTGGGCGTCTGCTCTCGATCTTTCCACACTGACATGGGATCGTGAACAAGTAGTGCAGTTCTGGGTCTCCAGTCTAAAACTAGTGAATGCTGTGACCTCTGAGTTTCCCTTCAGCTCTGATTCTGTGTCTCTGACTCTCCCAGTTGGATGCAATAAGCAGTTGCTTCCTTGAACTGTAGCTGATTTCTATGCAGTCCTTTGCTGCTTTCCAAAATCTCATTTTGCACAGAATCAAACATACTCTAAGAATGCCTTCTGGCCACACCCCTTCCTAACAGCCCTCACCTTGTCCTCTGATTACTCTTCGTCTCTCCCTACTAGCCCTCCCAAACCATGTTCTTTTCCCAAAATAATTAAAATTAATTTCAATTTTTGAACACAAAAAACAGCACATGGCTCAAAGCTCAAAAGCCCACCCCCCACCCCGACCCTAGGACTTCACCTTTAGAAATGTAATTTCTATCCCTGTCCCTCCTCCCATTCCCCTTCCTCGTAACACATTTAATTTCATATCTATCCTTCTGGTATCCTTCTGCGACCCCAGGTGCGAGGGTGCAGGGGGCCTGGCATGCAAGCTGCCTCGATCCGCAGGCTGCACTAACTAATCATGCCTCATTCCAAGAACCTCATCTCATCGTGTGTAAGACAGGCTTACTGCAAAGGTGGAGTGGGTAGGTGCCCGCGGAGTGTGATTTGAGGTAACAGGAAGTACCCTACCTGTCTCAAAAATACCCACTTGCCGCACGACATTTCATTCTCAGGGATTCGTTCCTTTGAGCTCTCTGCAGACCCCTTTCAATGTACGAATGTACTAAGCCTCTCAGACCGCGAACGAGCACTTACTGCATACCTGACACCGCCTCGACCTCGAGAGGAATTCAAAGTTAAGTAACCAACCTGGGCCAGGCAAGTCCCTACTCTGAAGGAATTTCCAATCCACTGTGTCAGTCCACCTGGCACCCCCACTCTGCATCCAGGGGGTCCAGCTGTAGCATCACCTATGGTCACACAGGGGCCACATCAGCAGGTTGTTGGGGCAAGTGGCTAAGGAGGGCAGAGGTAGAGGGAGATGAAGCCACATATAACCCTGGGGACACTTGGAAGGGCCAAATGGCCAATATGTTGTGATTGTCTGTACTTCTTGGGTTTCCTGGCTCAGGTCTTGCTGTATAGATAGCTTCCCTGGTTGTGGGTATGTAGATGCAGTTTCTAGCAGAGCCCTCAAGGCTCTCTGTAGAGGTGCAGAGCTGTCCCCACTCATATCCACAAGTCCCTGACAGTCACCCCTCCTGCCCGGGTGACCTCTTTTCAGAAGCAGCTTCCCCAGAGGCAGGGAGGAGCCCACTGGGGTACAACGGTGGTAGTGGTCACTGCAGCCCCTGTTCACAGGAATGAAGACCAGAAACGGGCCTGCGTTCAGTAACGAGGGGCTCAAACCAGCTCTGGTCCCTTGATGAATGAAATGTCAGCCACTGACTAAATACCTGGGTTACATCAGGGCATGGAGACACACATGTGAAATATAACTGAGAGAAAAAGCAAGATGCACAACAGTAAGTGCACATTGATTGCAAATGACACAATCTTATTAAGCCTCCATTCCAGCATCACCTCTTCTAGGAAGCCCTCCCTGGCTCCCCACTGAGCCTGTCACATCACCCTACTCTTACTCTTCTCTGTAGGTCTGTCTCCCCTAGCAGATTGTGGGGTCAAGGGAAGCCATGATTCTTCAGGAAATCTTGTATCCCCGGGATCTGAGATGGGGTGGCTGCTCAGTGCTTACCGACCTGAGCTAAATGAGGACCAGAAGAGATTTATGAGAATTTATGAGAATTTAAGAATTTAGTCCACTGGGTTCATGGACATCCTGCCTGTCTCATTCTCTGACTTTCCGGATTCAAAGGAGGTCCTGACACAGGTCCACAACCGCTCCAGCCCAAGGGTGGGCCTGCACTTTTCCCTCGGGAGCAGTACCTTGCCGTGTCGCTTTGACTTTTCACCGTGTGGTCAGGGGTGCTGAGAACCCCAGATGTCAGCGCTGAAGGGACCTTTGCCACTCAGGCCAGTTCCCAGTGGTTCTCAGTCTTTTTTCTGCCTCCTTTCTGAGGGTCCTGGGAACCTTTGCTGAACGATTTCTGGCTGTAAGATGCGGACTCCACACACGCAGGGTTGTTTGTGGAAAACAGCCGTGCTGTGTCCGCAGTGCCTGGCGCACAGGCGCTCAGTCCGGTCCCTGCTGTTCTTACTCATCTGGTCATTCATTTATCAAACACCTGCGCCCCGACTGCACACTGGGCCCACACAATTCCATCCTCGGAAGTCACAGGCTTTGGACCTCTGCTCCGGGGGCCACTCCGCACTACAGTTTGAAGCTGTCTGGCGAGCTTACTCTTGAATATGTGCAGCCCCTCCCATCAGAACCCCCCATCACCTACAACCACATACAATCTGAGATTCAAAGAAGTTTCTCCCACCTCAGCAGATACAGGTGTACCCCACTGAAAGTTCCTGATCTAATACATGCTCCCTTTTTAAAGATGAGGAAGCCCATGTGACTTGGATCTCCCTTGGGCCCAGAGAGCAGTCTGGGTTGCAGCTGGGATCATATTCCAAAGCACAGCATGACCCCTCACCTTTCTGGAA
The DNA here is from genome assembly GCA_000465285.1 of Eidolon helvum. Classification (NCBI taxonomy): domain Eukaryota; kingdom Metazoa; phylum Chordata; class Mammalia; order Chiroptera; family Pteropodidae; genus Eidolon; species Eidolon helvum. The sequence goes on along the minus strand of KE770644.1, from coordinate 9,355 downwards.
AAGCCACATGCAGAAAGGGTACAGAGCCAGCCCTTTGGAACCCAGGATGGCGCACATGGTAAAAGCAGGGAGGTGTGGGTACCACTGGACAGCCCACTAGGTGGGCTGAGAGCAGGCAGGCTGCATGAGAGCCAGCAAAGGGTGACTACTGGGGCCACTTGTACAGAGCACAGCTTGTCCCCGTCAGCAGAGGTGCTGCCTGAGCCGGGGTCAGCTGAGTTGCCCTGTTTACAAAGGGACACAGACCTACCCCTCACCCCTTGGAATGTCTGCCTTGAGGCATGCCCAGTGCAGGCCAACTCTGCTGCATGAGTATAGAGCAGCCCAGGCCCCAGAGTGCTAGTGCCAGGCAGGGAGGAACAGGAGCGACACCTTGGGGACAGAGGTCAAAATGCACACGTTTATTTTCTAGAACAAAGGCTAAAAGAAGCAAGTTTCTTTCATTTTATTTTAAGAAGGACAAAAATTGTTATTAAAACATCTACATTATTATCAAGATACTAGACCTTATGAATATTTAATATTAAAGTGTGGTATTCTTAAATTTTTAATACACAGACATTTTAAAAGGACCCTTAAATTGATTACTGCCCAGCTGAGAAATGCAGCATCCCTCTCTGCCCACCGCAAAGGGGCACTCGCACCAGGGACACCTGCCCCGCCCACCACGTTCACCAGGATGTCTCATTCCTGTCTGATGGCGGTGGGCACGGCCTGATTCTACTCTGAGCCTCCCAGTCAGGGTTACAACTGAAACAATTGTCCTCATCATTCAAAGTGTACTCCCGTTCCCTGTTCCCCACACCCCCTCCCTGCCTCTTGCTTGGGGGTCCGGCTCTGGCCAGGCCAGGAAGGCCCAGATGCCAAGGGCCCTTGGAGAGATAATGAACTGAAGAAAAATCTAGACTCTAATCTTCTTCCCTTGGTGGGAGACGAACACCAATCATTTTTTTTTTTCTTTGAGCACTCCTGCTCTCTCCCCACTAGGCTGGGGCGGTCTGGAAGCTGGCCCCCAGGCAGAGCTGGGCTCAGGCAGGGCCACTTCTGCCCCAATCACCTGACCATGGCTCCAGTCCCTGAATCCTCAGAAATGCCTTGATGACCCCGAAAATCCCTCCTAATTACACCAGGATGGCTGCATTTTCTGGCCAAATTCTTTATCTTTAGCCCTCATTAGAAGCGATTCGTTGGATACCACACACATATATAATATTATATAGAGCGATATATTTAATACCTGTGTATATATGCATCACGGGGGCGACATATATACACACTAAAAACAAGGCTGGTGACGACAGACTGCAACACCACGGATCAGGGAAAACAAGTGTCATTGACATTTCACGGCCACCGGCCCCCACCTTGGGTGTGGTCTCATCTCCCCTCCAGCCACACCGCCAGCACAACCCGCCCGCCCGTCCTTCCCCCAAACTGCGGTGGGGGCCTGCCGGGGGAAGGGGCAGCTGGGGGAAGGGATGCATGCCATGGTTACCGGGGAAAAGGTTGGGCAGTGGCGCCAAGGGGAACAGGGTTCTGCGGCCTGGGGTGCCTATCATTGTGTCGCACACTATCAATCCTTGCTTGAGGAGAAATAAGGGGTACTTATGCTCTCCATCTCACCCCCTGACTCCAGCCTTGGTCCCCAGCTCCTTCCGGGGGGCCCCACTTCTTGTGCCAATGTTGTGGGGCATTGTGGAATGTCTAGGGAACCAGGGAAGGCTGGGTCTGCCCACAGGGGGTGGGGTGGAGAGGACGGGGTGCACAAGGATATCAGACAAGAGGGACGGGAAGAGGGGACTGGTGGGTGGGGGTCCGCTGGGGTCCTAGGCAGCTGTTAGGGCTGGGGAGCAGGGAGGGGCCAGGACAGATGGTCTTAATTTTATGTCCAGGTCTAGGGAAAAAAGGGAAGACCATGCTGAGTCCCCCAAAAAGAGGGATGTACGTCTGATCCTGGAGTGGCCCGTGGTGCCCAGGGTCATGTGTGTCTTCTCTCCGCATCCCCCTCCCCCAGTACCTCATGCAGAACCCGAGCCCATGGGTGCCCTGTCTGTTACCACCTTTCCTTATCACCTGTCCCTCCATGGGTGCTGAACCTCCCTTCCCTAGCCCCTGGGTGGCACTGCCTGGGATCCCAGCTGTATTCAGACTGGCGTATTCCTGCTCAGAGACGGGAGGCTCCAGCTGATGAGTGGCCCTCAGTCTCCTGACCACAAGTCTGCACCCCAGCTCCGCCTCGGGCCATGAGCTGAAGACCTTGGACAGGTCACTCTTCCCTTCTAGGTCTCAGTTTTCCTGTCTGCAAAATGGACGTTTGGGCTGGGTCATCTCTGAGGGCTCTGAGGATCTACAATCTACATTCAGTAGCCCAAGAGGGAGAGGGGCTGGGCTGGTGGCCTCACTAGAGAGCCAGACTCCAAAGGTCATCTAGCCCAGCCCATCCCGCTCTTCCAACCAGAGGGGAAACTGAGGCCCCAGAAGGTAAGTGACCAGTAAGTACAGTGTCCCCAGCTCCATTCTGGAGTTGCATTTTAAAGCTAATTGGGGCCTCCAGTCCTCTCTTGTGTCCTATCTGTCCCCAGGGAGGTGGGGGTGGGGTGAGGGTGGGGCAGGGAGGACCCTCCTGCTGCAGATTCAAGTAGGGACCCCAGGCTCCCCAGCCCTGAGCTATGGGCCCCCTTTAGGAGCAGACTGAAGTTAAAGCTGTAGCTGAAGCTGGAGGGGTAGGCCGTGC
>KE770640.1:822-40876 GCA_000465285.1 Eidolon helvum | reverse complement strand
AATGCATCTAATGGTGAGAATTACCACTAGAGTTACCAGAGTGTGCCTGTCAAAAGTACAGATTCCCAGAGATTGTCCTTTCCTTCGTGACCTGGATCCTGCAGGTCTGGGGTAGAGCATGAATGTTTGACGGGAGCCCCAGATGGGTAAGGGCTATATCTGTGTGTCCCTAATTGGAAGAAACTTCAGAGTCCTTAGGTTTGGCTCACAGAGCAGTCTTCGAAATTTCAAAGCTTCTTTGCTGAAAATAGGTTTTGAAGGATGGCCCTTTGTTAAATTTACTGATTTGTATTTGGAGATGGTATTCATACAGATTCCTTATATAGTTTGGTTAGCATGTGGGAGTAAAATTTTCTAGATGCAGAGTTATAATAGGGGGGAAAATGGCTCCCCAAAAGATATCCACATCCTAATTTCTGGAACCTGTAAATGTTATTTTATTTGGAAATACAGTCTTTGCAGATTTGATTTAAATTAAGGATCTTGTAGTGAGGAGATTATTTTGTATTATGCCATCATGAGTGTCCTTATTAGAGATGGAGCAGATTTGACACACACACAGGGGCAAAGGCGATGCAGAGATGGAGGGAGAGATTGTCCACCGCCAAAGCGTGCCAGCAGCTACCAGAATCTGGAGGTGACAAGGAACACATTCTGCCCTTCAGCATCTGGAGGGAGTGTGGTCCTGCCAACACCTTGACCAGTGAACCAGATTTTGGACATTTGGCTTCCAGAACTGTGAGAGAATAAATTTCTGTTGTTCTAAATTTGTGGTAATCAGTTACAACAGCCACAGGAAACTAACACTGAGCTTCTTAAACTTTATAGTGCATATTGAATACCTAGGAAATGGGATGCAACTGGGAACCGTATTCAGTGGGTCTAGGGTGGTGCCCTAGATGTGGCTGTATTTCTAAGAAGGCTCCTTGATGATGCTGATGTTGCAGGGAGAATAAATTTCTGTTGTTCTAAATTTGTGGTAATCTGTTACAACAGCCACAGAAAACTAACACTGAGCTTCTTAAACTTTATAGAGCATATTGAATACTTAGGAAATGGGATGCAAATGGGAACCGTATTCAGTGGGTCTAGGGTGGTGCCCTAGATGTGACTGTATTTCTAAGAAGGCTCCATGATGATGCTGATGTTGCAGGTCTGCAGGCCACTCTCTGAGGAGCAGGTTTGCAAGGATAAATAGAGAGGAAAGATGGACATAAACATGCTTACTAAAGAGAGAAATTAGTCAGTTTTATCAAAGTTTTCTAAGCCCATTCATGTCATATCTAACTCCTTCAATCATGTCATAGTTCCACTGACAAAGGGAAGACCAGAATTCAGGCAGCTGCCCAGATAATTGAGATAAAAATTAATTGGACGATGGCCTCATTTCCTGCTCTGCCAGTGGAGACCTGGCTAAAAATGGTGTGTGGCCATTTCAAAGTAACAAAGCGATAATTGCTTCAGCAGTCACATCTGTAATGTGTCATCATTTTCTGAGTGCCAGTAGACATTTCTGAACCTATTGAGAATGAGCGTGGGTGCAGAGGGTTCATTTAATTTTCAAAGCCATAATAGCTGAAAATTAAAAAGAACCCCTACCTTGTGGGTAATTCTAATGCTCAGTGTTGAGGAGTTTTAGCTCTGTCATCTAGGACTGATTTAGCACAATGTTGTTTGGTGAGCACTGGTCTTGGTGTGGTTTTTTATTTGGTGTTTATCTTCCACTTAAAGTATTATGGTATTGAACAGCAAAGGAGGAAAAATCCATTTATTTAAATAATATAAGGGACAAGGTACAAATGAAAAGGCCAGAGGACAATTGTGCTACTTGGGTGATGCTGAAATATACAACTTCCCTTAGAGAACTGCCTCTAGTCTTTTTGGAGGTGGGACATTTTGGAAATTTGATTTTGGGTTCTCTCTTCCTTCTTCATCATTCCCCCTCCAGAAAACCTTGGGGGTGCTCAGTAGCATTTTATCTTTTTTTTTCTTTTCTTTTTTTTATTGTGGCCATATACATAATATTTACCCTCTGAACCATTTTAAAATGTACAATTTAATAACATTAAGTACATTTACACTTTCACACATCCATCATCACTATCCATTTCTAGAACTTTTTCATTGCCTTGAGCAGAAACTCTGCACCCATTAAACAGTAATTCTTCATTCCTCCTCCTCCAGCACCTAGTAAGCACTATTTTACTTTCTCTATGAATTTGTTTATTCTAGGTACCTCATATGGGTGGAAACAGAATATTTGTCTTTTTGTGTCTGGCTTTTTTTCACTTAGCATAATGTCCTCAAGATTCATTCATGTTGTAGCATATATTAAAATTTCATCCCTTTTTATGCCTAAATAACGTTCCATTGTTTGGATATACCACATTTTGTTTATCTATTAATCTTTTGGTAGACATTTGAGTTGTTTATACCTTTTGGCTATTGTGAAAAAGCATTTTATCTTTTAAGATTAATTTTAATCATAGTAAAATGATTTTTGAGACTCCCATGCCTTTTTTCTTTCAAGACAGTGAAAAAATTCCAATGAAAACAGGTTGGAAAACATTGCAGTAGGACAAAATGCCCTCTTTGTCTTTATCAGCATTGCAGGTGAAGAAGTCTTAATGAATGGGCTTTGCCAGCTGCAGGAACTGGGAACAGATACTCGGGAGTGGAGAAAGGCTTAATCATGGGCAAAACCATCCTCAGACCTGAGCTACTGAGCCGTTGCCCTGGGCCTGTGCTTTAGAAGCCCTACTCCAGCCCTCTTGCAAAATTTCTTAGGGTTAAATCGATGTGCTCCCCTACAGCATGCCTCTTTTCTAGATCTTGTGGTATAAGAGACTCCATATTTCCTGTCCCTAGAGGTTTTGAGCCATTTCTAGAGTCTCCTCTATATTTGACCCATACCGCTGGTAGCTGCATGCCCGGTACTAGGACTGAGGGCAGCCGAGGGCAGCCAAGGGCACTTGTTCGCTCTTTAGGGGTAGGATCAGTGGCGGCTACAAGACAGAGCTATGAATGGGAAGGCAAGGAGGATGGGCCTCACTGTGGGTTTCTAGTGATGCTGCCCATGTTTAAGGTTATTTTAGGTTTTGCAGAGTCTTAGAACATTTGATAGGATATTGAATGTGGTCACTGAAAGCGATTGTGCAGAGGCTCAATTGTGAAGTAGATGAAAGTATTTATCTTACATATACTTTAGAGTCAGAAGATTGTCCACACCTGGCTCATTCAAAAGATGGGAAATCAAGACCATGTAGGTGAAGGTCTTAAAAGTCTAATGAATAGTCATTGGCAGAGGCAGGGTTTGCAACTTGAAGCTCTTCTATTCCTTCTCACAGCCTCATGCAGTGGAGACTTCCCACACCAGTTCCTGTGACAGTTGATTTAAAGGCCTACGGTAAAGTTTGAGTCCTGACCCAGTATCCTGGAGTCTGTAGAATCAAGAGACTTGAGTCACAGAGTGGCTGTTTCCTAACTAGCAGTTGGAATTTAGGAAATGATCAACATTTTTGGACCATTCTCATTATTTTAAGTGGTGCTAGCCCTACCTGTTCTGCTCACAGTCTGTTCACACATATATTAGAAAATAAAATAGTTTGAAAACACATGTAATGCCATATACATGGAAGCTGCTAAGGAGAATGTGAGCAATGGTAGGGGACAGATTCTTGATATCCTTTGGTTTGGAAGTATTGTACTGCTTATGCAGGAGGAGTGGGAAGAGGGAGTGGGATTCTGACCTGCTTTTGTGTGCACTCATCTGTCTCCATCCTTTCCCTCATTTCTCTTTCCATCCTTTCTTTGTCATCTCAGGAGGGGAGAGGGAAGGGTTTTGTGTGGGAGATACCTGGGCTGGATGGGAGCAGAAAGAGCCTGTACAAAAAAGTCTGGCCGAACTGGGGCAAGCTGACAAGTCAGCCTGACAAATACATCTTGATGTCTCAATCCACTGTGAGTATGCGAAAGGCAGCAAGCCGGGTGATTGTCAGTGACATTCCAGCTGCCACCAGAGCCGAAGGCACAATGGCCTTCTGATTCCCTTTCAGGGTCCTTGCCCTTCCTCTACCCTCTTCTGCTCTTCTATTTTCCTTTTCCCCAACCTAACCCTGACCTTCAGCCACCCACTTGCTGTGTTCTGAATGTCCAAAGTTCTTTCTTACTATCTGTTTCCTTCATTGAAAGGTTTTTAAAATGACCTTGCTCTTTTGCATTGTAAATTGCAACACTGAAATCTCAGACTCTGGAAGGTACTGATCTGATTTAAATAATTTATACAAAGATGGGAATTGATAAGCTTAACACTCACAGATGTGATTTGCATTCATAGTAAGAGATTATTGTTGACACAAGCGAATCTCTTATTGGTATATTAATATGGGAGAAAAAGGTATTTTTTAAAGTTATTTTTTAACAGAGAGCTCCCTTGTTCCTACCCACATATAACCTAGTGGAGAGGGATGGGCATCTAGTGGGAATTTTCTGTCATTCACATATCAGGTACTTGCCATGTCATCTCGTTTAATTTTCATGTGATATTATGAAAAAGATTTTATCCACATTATGCCAATAAGAAAACTGAGGTCCAGAGAGGTTAAGAAACTTGCCTAAATCATATGGCTTGTGAATGATAGTGCTGGATTCAAATTCAGCACTCATTAAAATGTCTTACATTTTAAGATGTAGCACAGCTCCATGTAAAGCACCAGGACCTTGAGTTAGTTTTGGGTTCTAGTCTGCAGGGTAGTAGCAGAAGGGGTGAAGATGAGGCTGGAAGTGAGAGCTGGGGAGGAATTGTGGGGGCCTTATGTTCTGAGTTAAGCAAGGACATTGGACTTTATTGTGTCGAATAAGTAGACCGCAAATATTTAGTGGGCCACCAGTACCTTTTTCTCCAGCTCCTTTTTCCATGGCTGGAGCTGATATCACCTCACCATCTTCCTCCTTTGGTTACTGTGGTCTCTCTTTTACACAGTCCTGACAGGCAACATAGCTGTCTTGAGAATAGGGAGAATAGGGGGTATGACTACAGGAAAGGGGAAAGATGCAGGAAATAGGCAAAAATATAAGAAAGAATAAGTATTATTCATTGAGAGCAGAGCTTCCCAGGACACTGGTTCAAGTGTGACAGAAAATCAAGCCTTGTCTTGACCATTTGGCACTGATATCTTCCTATTTATACCTCCAAAGGAAAAGAGAACTTGGAAATGGAGTTAAGTAATGAACAATTAATGAATTTCATGTATGCTTAGGGCTTTGGACTGCCACTAGTTACAAGGATCCCGAAAGTCAGGGAAGGGAAATTGAAAAGTTAAAAATAACCTGGTCACCAAAGAAACACAGTGAAAATTCAATCATTTTTTTTTGACATTCTAATTGTTGTCATCACTTGGTGAAACAGAGAGACTTTTTCTCCCAAGTCTCTTGGTGAACAAGGATGTGCGTAGGGGACTGGCCTGTTGTGAGACGCGACACGTGACAAGGAACCAGTTCAGACCTGGGAATAACTGTAACTGACCTGTACATGTCAGTTCTCATCTCTTGCTCTGTGCTGTGTTAATGAATAAGTCGTTTTTGTGTTACTTAAAGTTACCTTCTAATCATTCCTCCATTATCGTTTATTTCACAGCTGCACTGAACAAGCCAAAATTCCTCCAGCAATCAGGTCTCTCGTTTTGATTTTTTACTTTCCTTTCTTGTACCTTGATTTTTCTCACCTTCTCCATTTTTAGACACTGTAATCCTCTTTTCAGCTCTTGTGGTTTATACTGCATAATAATATTTTCTGTTTACTGAATATCTACTGTGTGCCAGGTGCTTTATCTATGGAATCTCTAGTCCTCATAACAATGCTATTTCCTCTATTTGCAGATGAGAGAATTGAAGCTTGGAGAAAAGTCGACTTCTTGAAGTCTATCCAGGTGGTAAGTGACTGAGCCAGGACATAAACCCAGTCTGTCTGACTCCAAGCCCACGCTTATCCCACGCTTTTTACTGTTTTAGAATAGAAACAATGCCTCCCAAGACTTTGTGGATGGGGGAGGTGAGGTGGAAGGTGATAGTTATAGCTGAGAAATGCTCACAGGACTGAGATTGCCCCCTGAGAACCAGTGTGATTAGCAAAATCCCTGGGTTATAGGACAGCTCAGGGTGCGTCACATTGCTCATGAGGTTGTTTCTGGTCACACTTGAGAGCAATCTGAGTTCCCTCTTTCTCCCCGAAAGCAAGGCTACTATTCCACTTTTCAGCAGCACGTTACCTTCCAGCCAATGGAGGGGCCTGATCTGAGTGCAGAGCAATGGTGGCCAGTGGTGCCGATTAGACAGTTTCAGGAAACTTAGAGTGGAGGACCTGCTGGACACTGGAGTTGTTATTAGAGAAAGGGAGTGAGGCAGGGATGGGTCAATAGAAACAGCAGCAATGCTGACATCTACTGAATGCACAGTGTGGCGTCTATCTTTTGTTAAGTTAGTCCATTATCATTATTTCATCCTGCTGCCCATCCTGTGAATAGAAAGTTTCACCTCATCTTACAGGTGAAGCAGTCAGTGTTCAGGGAGACTGATGTTTGTTCTGGGCCACAGAGTTAGACAGCGACAGAGTGAGGCCAGTGTGAGTCTAAAGTTTCTGCTTCTGATTAGTGTGTATGCCTGGACAGAAGTCTTTACTTGTATTTTATTTTTTCTTCTTTTATTTTTACTGTTTTAGAATAGGAAAATAATGTCTTTATCTTAAAATTTTTTTAATACATTAGCCAACCCATTCTTACCCCCTACTCTGCTCCAGACTGAGATAGAAAAGGAACAGTGAGCACATTGTGATTATCTTCTTAATCCCTCATTCTGAGGAATAAAAGGGCAAAATTGATGGCTTACATTCTCACACTAAAATAGAGGCTGTTAACCTGGGGTCCATGGATGCCCAAAGTGAATAGAATGCAACGGAATCTATAAACTTGAATGGGAAAAAAATTCTTTATTTTTCCTGACTTATAACTGAAATGTAGCATTTCCTACAAGAGGGTTTGAAATATTAAGTGATACAAACTCGTTTTTGTCCCTGAGCGCCATAGAATCCTATGCTGTAGTGGGCTGGAGAACTTTGATTTTTGGCAATTTCACCCTGTAAGTGTAAAGTAGACCTTTTTCTGCTAATGACATCTTTCCAGATCCCATTTCTCAGTGTGATATGACAGTATGGACAGGATAATTAGCTGTTTACAGAACAATTAGTTCTGTTGCCTTGTAAATTGTTTCATAAGCCTTAGGGTTAACATCTGTTGGGTTAACTTTCTGGAAGCTTGTTGCCTGGATTAGGGGCAGAGCTTTGGGGTCAGACAAGTCTGGTTTTGTGTCATGGCATTCTCATTCCCTCGTTGAATGATCTGGGGCGAGTCCTTCATTTTTCTGAAATTAGGTTTCTCTGTGTGTAAAATAGGGATTATCATCATGATGACCTCTTATAGTTGTCTTGGGATTGAGTGAGATCATACATAAGAACAACAAAAAAATAGGTAACGCTCTGAACTAAGGACTGTATCAAAAACTACGACAATGATTATTCCCATATTATAAAATGCATAGGGCTTGTCACATGGTATCGGTTCAATAAATAGGAGCTGCTCTAAGTTAATTCCATAACAGCCTGTGGACCTTTGGTATGATAAAGCATTATGTCCACTGTTAGAAAATCCAGGATAGACCATTGACTGGTTGTCATTAGGCACAGAGGAGGGCCTCTTAAGGACCTTAAGACTCTTTGCTTTTAGGAAATCTTATGCTGTTTTCCACCATGAGCTAAAGGTCAGGTTGCTGATTGTTAGATCAATACTGGCTCTCAGAATCTTCCAGAATCTATTAATCTTAATCTTGTCAACTAGGAGACAACAGATCTCAGACTTTTTTCTGAGCTCCAGGCCTGTTTATTCAACTATCTATTTGGCTTCTCTACTTGGATGCCTTACAAAGTTGGCCCAAATTGAGTTTACCATATGTTCCTTCAAATTCAATTCTCCTCCCAGTATCCGGATCTCAGTAAATAACAACATCCACCATGTTGCACAAGGAAGAAATATTTAGGTGTTTTTGTTTTGCTTTGTTTTTGCCAGTTTGTTCTCTTTACCTTCTATCACTTGTCGTTCATCAAGTTCTGGTCATTCTTTTTTCTGAAGTATCTCTTGGCTCTCCTTGTTTGTCTCCATCCCACTGCTGCAATTCTTGTCCAGCATTGTCCTGCCCCTAGATCATTGCCTCAGCCTCCTAAATGGTCTGCTGACCTCAGTGTCACCCTCTTTCCATCCATTCTCAATCTCTCCTGCAGGTATGTGGTCTTCTAATGACACTCTCCTATTTAAATTCCTCCAGAGGCTTCCCATTGCACAAAGGATGACGATCCAAATTCTTGCCATAACCAACAAGGCCTTGCATGGTTTGACCCTGCCTGTCTCTCCTGCTGCACTTGCTGGCCCCTCTGAATGTAACATGGGGGGCTATCTCCCACCCCAGGGCTTTGTGTGCTCCTCCCCTCTGCTGGCGATGGTCTCTCCTCAATCCTCTTATGATCTCAACCTTTAGCAGCTACTGCAGATCTCAGCAAAAATATTTAAAGTACTGTTTCTTTCAAAGGGAAGTCTTATACAACCACATCTCTCTTCCAACACAGTTGAGCCCTATATTATATACTTATAAGCCCATACAAATATTCACCACATGTGATTATTTGCTATATTCTTTGCTAGAATATAGGGTCCATGAGAGTTTTAATTTTTGTTTAAACCAGAAGGGTGTGTCATGCAATATCTAGTCCAATTACTGCAGTTTACTTATTAGGGGATTGGAGCCCATGAAATTTGAGTAAAGACCTGACTGAAGTAAATGGCAGCCTTCAACTTCTCACTTTGTAACTTTGCCATGATTATAACTGAAATTTTTAGTTCCCCTAAAAATTTATTGGTCTATATCCAATAACTTCAGTCAGAAGGTCAATTTGTTCACTTACTCAGGTCTTTTTCCTTTGGTCATTCATTCATGCATTCATTCATCATATGTTTGTCAAGCATTCCATATTCCCAGAACATTCTGGGTGCCAAAGATATAGCTGTAAACAGGATAAAGCTCCTGTCCTCAGGAAGCTCTCATTTTATAGTGGGGATACAGACTATAATCTATAAGCAAACAAATAATATAATCCAAACACTGATAAGTGAATATAGTGTATGTGGGTAGGTTGGGCATCTTTACCTAACTAAGCATGGTTGAGAAGGCCTTTTAGGAGAGGCGACATTTGAGTTGAGACCTGAATGATGAGGAAGCAGTCACGTAAAGTCATTCACTCATTTGACAAATATTTATTAAGCACCTACTGTATGCTAGGTACTATAGTAGGTAGTGAGCATACAATAGTGAACAAAATAGACAACGAAAGAGATTAATAAGTATAATACATAGTATGTTAGTCAGTGGTAAGTACCTTGTGGAAAAATAGAGGGGAAGGGGGCTAGGAAACACATGCATGCATGTGTGTGTATGTTGGTTGATATTTTAGAAAGGATGGTGAGAGAACTCCTAATTGAGAAGGTGAAATTTGAGTAAAGACCTGACTGAAGTAAAATAGAAACCACATAGGTATCTGGGGGAAGAATATTCTGGCAGAGGGACCAGCAAGTCCAAAGACCCTGAGGCAGCATGTGCTTGGGTTTTGTAGGAAGTGCAAGGAGGCTGGCATATCTGGAACAGAACGAATGGGGTTGCGGGAAGAGAACAATAGTATAATTCAAACCATGGGAAGGATTTGAATTATATTGTAACTGCATGGGAGGCCGTTTGTGGATTTGAGGTAGGAGAGCACCACACAGTCTGATTTGAAGCTACTTGGGGAATATGGCTGATGGGAAAGCAAGTCAGGGAAACAGGAAAGCAGTACATAACTTAAATCTCCATTTTTGAACAAGTTAATTGTACTCTTGAATCTGGAGAAACATTATGAAGTTTCCTGTCAGGAACTGGCCCTTAGAGGATTTTTGTTTGCCCAACCCCCTAGATAGATAAAATCTCCTGTTACATGAATCGATAGAGAAAATGTTAGTCTCAATGAAATGGCAGATCCTGAACATCTTATGGGATAAATACCATGTCCTCTTTCAAATGCATGCTATCTGCACCCTTCCAAGTAACCCTTTTGTAGGTTGCTGAGGTACGATCAGAAGGCACCTCCTCCCCACCCCTGAGTATCATGTCACCTTCCTCTTGCCAGAGTGGCCAAGCATCTCTTCTGCTGACCACAGGCAATTCTTCAGCAGATGTTAGGTTGGTACCAGAGCGCAAGAAAAAGTCTAAAAGTTTTCCTTTTAAGGAGCTGGGTGTGGTGACTGCCCAGCCTCTGGCTATGAGGGCTCCTGGTCTTGCCTTCCTGCACAGCCATTTTCAGAAAAAGATAGTTTGTTTAACTGCTGAGTCTGTAGTCTCATGTGTCACAACACCCAGGCCCAATTCTCCTTGAGTTCACACAGGACAGAATCCAGTTCAAAGTTTGAGATCTAGGGCTTGAGTGCAGCTTCAGGGAGCAGATGCTTCCTTGGACTTAGGCCCATAACCTTGGCATGGGGTGCTCTGTTAGCTGGGAAGTCTTGTAAGATCCCAGAAAGGGAGCAGGGCGACACTATGGTAACTGAGATTGAATTCCTGCCAGCGCCTGGTGGGTGAGTGTTCAGAGCAGTTTATATTTGATTTAGAGAGCTGTAGAAACGTGACACTTAAAAAATCTAAGTGTTGCGGAGTTATATTCATGCCTATTATGACAGCATATCTTGTCTGGGCAGAACTGTGTGTATTTCTATTTAAAATCCACAAAGTTCAGCAGTCACCTCAGGGGTGTGAGTGGATGGCTGTATCTTGCTAGGTCCATGGGGCTCAGCACACATCATGGGGTTGAAATGCTGCCAAAGTCACTCCTCTGTTTTGACAGTGATGAGGGGAGTTGAAGGTTCTGGGCTTCTTAGCTTTCCTAAAAATGCAGGCAGTACAGCCCTGTTCTTGGCTTCCATACAGTTACAGGGAGGTAAATGGATCAGATGTGACAGAATGAAATAAAAATTTTTATAAAAATAATAACTGACATTTGCACAGCTCTTTAGAGTTTTCATACATCGTCTCAGTTGGTGCTCAAACTAAGGCGAGATGGGAGATTTATTATTATCATCCCACTTTTATTGTTGAGGAATCGGAACCTCGGAAAGGCTGAGGGGTGTCCCAGGTCACACATCTCTCAAGGGACAGAACAAGGACTGAACCTCACTAAGCTCAATGCAAATCGTCTCTGTCCCTTTGGGTAGCTTTTCTTCTTAACTGCACTTTACATTTTAGGACACTGAGGCACAGCGATAGTCATTTGTCCAAGTTCACATAACTCGGATTCCAGAAAGACTTCTGACTCCAGAGCCCATGCTCTTAGTGAATGTTTGGGCTTTGGCATGGAACAATCCTGTTGAACAAGACATTCTGAAATGTGCTTATTTTCTTTTTCTTTTTCTTTTTTTGCATGTGTATCTGTAGGCAGGAATGGAGAATGCTGTGACCCCAAATCTCTTTGTTTGAGAGAATTCTACAGTATTTGAGAAACACAGTCCAGAGTTCCACGCTCGGTTCTACTGGGATCAATGTACAGTTATATCTGGTGGCACATGACTTATGAGCCCAAACAAGCAAAGTCGGAATGGTGAGGAAGAAATGGTGAGAAATATATGAGTATAAAAGTCATGTCAATGGGGCAAAACTTTTAATTAAATGTTATTTTTACATTTTGTTTTTTCCCTAAAAGTAATACATGCTCATTGTGTAAAAGACAGAAAACATAGTGATATATGAAAACAGAAGGAAATAAAATTCACTTGAAATCCTACAACTGAGAGGAAACTACCGAGTTGGTGCATATTCTTCTATACTTCTCTTTTATGCATATATAAAGACTACAAGCATTGTTAAGGCTCTTGATACATATTGATGAATCTCCTTTTCTAAAGGCTGCAGAGTATGACTTCAATCTGAAGTAAATGAGAGAGTTCTCACCACTGTTTCCTTACCACTGCCAATGTGTAGTATCATAAAACACTGTCAGTTTGGTAGGCAAATAATATCTTTGCATAATCAGTGTTTCCTGCCACACCTGTTACAGTTTTTGGAAGGAAGGAAAATAAGAGCTCTAGGCAATAAGACTTTTAATTTTGATGAGTTTAGCTCCCTGCCCCAACCCATCCTCACCCCTTCCAGATGCTGGAGCCCCTCAACTAAGGACATGCTCTCTCAGTTCCTGGAGGCCAGGCTTGTCCTTGACTGAGCAATCTGAAAGGTTCCTTGTGTTTCTCACCTACAGCTGTCCATGACAACCACTGGGAAGCTTTAAGAAGTCCCTGTGCTTTGGCCCTACCATGGACCATTAAATTAGAATCTCTGGGAGGTGGGGCAGACCTCAGTATTTTTAAAATTTCCCAAGTCAGCTAGAGAAAGCTCTAAATCAGCACAAGGGCAATTTATGTCAGGGTGGCCTTTCTATTAAATCTCCTATTTGTGGAATGTGATCTTCTCTGGCTTCTTCTGGAGATGATCAGGTCTCACGTTGATCCCTGTAGAACTGAGCTCAGAGTCCTGGACTGTATTTCTTGAATATTGCAGGATTCTCTCAAATGACAAACTTGGGTACACAGAATTTTCCATTTCTCTGCTGAAAGACAGACAGATTGACACACAACCCCAAAAAAGTGAGTACATTTATCTCAAGTACAGAGTTGTTGCCATTTCTTATCTGTGTGAACTTAGCTAAGTACACCTCAATTTGGGGATAATACTCTGTAGTGTTACTGAAATGATTAGATTAGATAATATATATGCCAAATGCTTCCACTGCACTTGGGATTCTCACCTAACCACTCCTGGCCTTGGTTTCATGAAGAGGATTTCACTCCTCCGGCATCAGCCCCGCCTGTCTCTGGGGTGGTGCTCGGGTGGTCAGGTCTGGTGTGAAGTGCTCCGAGGCTGGTCTGGAGACATCTACCTGCGCCCGTGTCTGCCTGTTCTATTGCTGTTCGTAAACCCTCGTGGACCTAGGCCCGGACAGTCTCTCCCGTGGATAGTGTTGGCTACACACTGATATTTTTCTTTTTATAGATAACAAGCAGATGTAACAACCCTCTTTTTGTCAGCATATTCTTTCTTCAGAGAGCACAGTGCAATTACTGAATTTCAGCTTCTTTATTCACTTAATTACCATCCAGTCATGTCTCCCTTGGGTTGCCTTGAGTGGATATTGCGTTGGGTGTTTGGACAGTCCCTAAGCTTATATCAGTAGTGGTTGATCACTTACACAACCTGCCTTCTCCAGTCATGGCATTCAAGCCAGAACTAAAAAAAATGAAGACTTCGGTACCACTACCTGGATTTGAATTCTGATTTCAGTACCCTTAGAAAGTGAATTTCCTTTTTTTGAACCTTCAGTTACTTAATATAGAATAATTGTAATAGAACTTCTCCCACTGGCTTTTTTTTGGTAATGCTTAAGTGAGATAAATCTTAACCATTTACCTGAATAATCACAACTAGGAAGTGTTTATGAAAAGCAGAATGAAGCGTTTGCATATTTCAGATAAATAGGATAGCTGTTTCAACTAACATGATAAAATCCAAAAAAGAAAAAAATATGTGCTTATATATATGTCTAGTTACACCAACAAGGTATGTATTAGATGATGCAGCTTTGGGAAGGAAGGTGGTTTGTTGGGGAGAGCAAGTGACAGAGATGCTTAGAAACTGAAGACATATCTGCTAAGAAAAGTCATCCATCTTTGAGAAGAATCTGTCAGGATGCTTTGGAAGTGAGATAAGAGTAAATCCAATCAAATGGGCGATGAGCGAGGTTAGCACGACTGTTTGCAGGGACATTCCTCACCGCTGCTGCTGCAGTCTCTACCAGTAATGATGAAACTGTAAAGTAATCGAGAGTCAACAAGCAAGGATAACATGAATCCAAAAGAAATTATAAACCAGTAAAATGGTGTTTTAAAGAATTTAGGTGCCCCCCGAAATTAAATGTTCTCAGAAATACTGATTTCTAAGAAGGCTAAAAAAGAAAGCACTTTTTCTTCATGGACTAATACAAGGGGGTCTTGCTTTAAGGAAACATTGGCTACAGAGAAGCCAACTTTTACAGTTGGCCAATGGGTCATGTATACGTGTGTGTGTGTGTGGGGGTGTGTGTGTGTGCGCATGCACGCATGCGTACGTGCACAGTACAAATGACTTTTTAAGGTATCTTCAAGGTCCTTTGAATAGAACCTCTTTGATGCATTCAGAGGTTCGTTTTCTCTTGTCTAAGGGGGTAACCAGTAGTATGGAGTCTAGAGACTGAAAACTAAAGTTTAGAAGTGATGACAAATAGAAGAGTGATCAAAACTAAGAATAATAATATTTAAAGCAATAATGGAAATCCAAGGAAAAATGAGGAGAGAAATAATAGAACAAAATGAGGCCAGGTTATATTTTAATAAAATTTCACATTGAAAACTCTAAACAGTAGAAGTTGTTTGAATTGGAAAGAAATCATTTGACAGGTGGACTAGGTAGTTCATACAAGAGACTCTTTCCACCCGCCACCGGGACTGTTAATGGCAGGAAGTTGGCCCAGATATGAACCTGGAGAATTTTTTGTCTTGAACTTAGAGCACCAAAGAAATTCATTCTGGAAATTCAGAGAGGTTTTGTGCAAATCTGAAGATGCAATACTCTAGGAGAGTATATATGATAATGACTCTGGTGAGCTGGGTGTGCCTCATTCAGGCTGATATAGGATCCCCCAAACACATACACGCTGCTTGCTACTCCCTCCTCAACCCCACTCCAGCGTTGGAACAGAGTTCACTAGAACTTCCATTCGACTGGCAGATATTTTCTGGTTGGTATATAGATACATTTGAGTCAAATGGTGCCTCCTGTCACTTGTGGCTTTGCCCTACAAGATAAGAAAGTTTTGTAAAAAACTTTTGGTGTTGCAGAAGTAACTTTAGGGTCCAAGGCGAAGGACCTGTTTTGGAGGCAGGGTCTGGAAGGACTTGTGTGTGCCATATTTCTGAGAGATCCCTTCCTCAGGCTTCCGGTCATGTGTGTGCTGGGGGCCAGTCTTCCTCAGCACTGGGCTGCAAAGCCACTCACTCCCCCAGCTGTTCTTGAGTTCCAGGTTTGACAACAGACTCTTTGGAGGGCACTTTACCTTTAAAGTTCTCAGAAACAATTCGCTGTATCTCACTTTTAACCCCTGATGAAATGAGGATTATGGGATACCTCCCTTCCCCCCGACCAGCCCAAATGGAGCATTGCTCTGGTCTGTAAAACAGCTGTCACTTTCCTGACTGATTTCAGGTCCTTCAAAGTCCAATAGCCCCCTAAGAACACTTTCTAAGGCTTGTTGGGATTTCTTACTATATTTATGAGCACCAAAAAGTGGATGGCTTACACAACAGCAATTTATTTTTTTATAGTTTTGGATGCCAGAAGACCTAGATCAAGGTGTCCATAGGTTTTGGCTTCTCGTGACACCTTTTTCCTTGGCTCACAGATGGTCGCCTCTTGATGTATCCTCATGTGGATTTAGCCCTGTATGTATGTATCCCTAGTGTCTCTTTTGTGTGTTCAATTCTCTTCTTGTAAGGACACCAGTCAGAATGGATTAGGCCTCACCCATGTAACCTTATTTTAATGTAATCACTTCTTTAAAGGCTCCATCTCTAAATAGTCACATTCCAAGGTACTGGGGGTTTAGGGCTTCAACATATGAATTTTGGGGAGAAATAATATAGCCCATTATAGCCAGCCTGTCTTCTTTTATTTACAGTATGAGGAGTCAAGCTCATGCTTTGGAGCAGAAACAGAACCAGGTCCATTCTAAGTCCGTCCAAGGAGGAAAGAGTTCCCAGAGGACATTTGGGCTTTGACTTTTAGGGCTTGGTGGGACAAGTGGCAGGAACCAGATGAAGTTGCTCAGTTTGGGGAATATCCTTTCATCCCCATCTTTTAAAAGAAAGACAGCAATCTAAATCAAACACCAGTTTTTATGTGTCTTGAAACCGTTTCATTTAACGCTCTGCTTTGCAGTCTGCCTGTGTCCCAGGTGCAGCTGCACAGCCCGGCGTCGCCTGGGGCATCATCTCACATTGAGCATCTGCCTTTGGCAATGTACACTTTGTTGGCTGCTGAGCTGTCTGTCAGCAACTCTCAAAGCCCAGAAAAGGACATGTATCTTAATTACAGTGGAGAGTGCATGGAGGGGCACATAGGCTGGAGCAATGGATCAAAAAAGACACATCTTTTGGGAAAATATCTGTGTAATCTGTTTTGCTGACCTTGAATACTTCCTTTTTGAAAAAAAAAAAGCCAGAATAATGGTACATATTTCTTTTTAAATGTAATGTCTGGCCCTCAACACCCCCTGCCTCGCATAGTATTTTGTTTGACAACTGAAAGCTAGGGGGTTGCGTTGAAATTCTTGCACTTTCCACTTAATTGCCGGCTGGGGTGTGATTTCAGTAAAAGGGGCATAGTGATTGTCCTGGGTGTTCATGCCTTGTCGTTAACATGACTTCCAAGGTCTAAGTCATTTAGCAGCAGGGGAAAGTGATACTTAATTGGATTTCTGCAATCTTAGAGGCGACGATTGCTCTTTTCTTTAGAAGTAGAATATTGAGTTCAGAGTTGAACCAGCTCAACTCCAGCATTGCATCTACCTATTAACTTCACAGGCAGTTAAATAGAAGAATGTAAAACCGCATGACTAACTGCTCATAGCAGCTGAAAACTAGATAAGGCAATCTCAAATTTTTTATTTCAGCACTTTGTGGGTGCTAAATAAATTTTCAGTAATAAATAATGCAAAACTCCCTTTATTCACAATCCTCTCACTGCTCTTCACTACCTGTGAAAAAGCTCATATTTATTAACCGGAAAGAGTCTGCAGAAGGCTGTTTTGGAAGGCCTTCATAGAAGAAGTTGTCAGAGGGAACTTGAGAGGCTGGGTCCCGGGAGAGGCAGAGACGAGCGAAGGAGCAGCATCATCAACGGCAGCCGCCAGGCAAAGGACGCCAGCGGCAGGCCAGGGCTGCCTGGAGGTCAGCGCTTCTCAGCCCGGGCTGACCGAAGATCGCTGACGCTGACGCCAGACTAACATGTCAGAATCTCTCAGGAACTGGTTGGTGTTTGTTAAAAGCTTCCCACGTTATTCTCATGTGCAGGCTGAGTTTGTGAGCTTTTGCTGTAGCGCTGACGCTGACGCCAGACTAACACGTCAGAATCTCTCAGGAACTGGTTGGTGTTTGTTAAAAGCTTCCCAGGTTATTCTCATGTGCAGGCTGAGTTTGCGAGCTTTTGCTGTAGAGGGATAACAATGGCTGGGTCGAGGGTTTGGGTCATCTGTTAGGAGTTCACATCTTTGAAAACTGTGAGTGTTGGGGATCTTGCTAAGGTGAGCACCCGAGAACACCAGGAACCTGACTGTACCGGCTTCCAGAGCACAGTCATCAATTTGCAGCTCCAGGCCCTGAGGTGCAGCTCATGCCTCATGCCCTTGCCCTCTGGATTCCTCAAGCTGCACATTTCATTTTCTTTTTTGGATAAAAATCAGTACTGACAAAAAAAAAAAAAAAAGTATAAATATGGTGGCCAATGAGTATCTGTGCCATCGATGGGTTGCATGAAAGAGGATACCCTTGACCCTCAATTTTCTCAGCTATAAAATGTGAATAATAAGACATCTAAGTAAACTCCCTGAAGCCAGCTGTGAATGACCTCCCCACTGACACTTCCTCACTGGTTGCTGTAGGTATCAACTGAGACATGAACTACTATTCACTTGAAAGTTGTCATTATTTTAGGAGGTCTTGAAAGGCTCCAGCTATAATCTTTATATCAAAGACCCATCTGCTGCTTCTAGAAATCCTGAGGTAACACTGGGATTGCCAGGTCTGTATAAGGAAATGCAAACAATCTAAAAGTCCAACCCAGTCATCGTAGACCTGAGAAAGAGTTGGGAGGGGAATAGAACGTTGACTTTGGAAATAGAATAATAATAGAGGATTTGTCAGGGCGCCCTGTTAAAAACACCAATATATACCTCTCTTAAAATAATATAACATGCAACTGGTGAATATAATTCATCTATGGGAATCATGGGCAACACAGTTTTCTAAATATGGGTTCAATAGTTTAGTAAATCTTGAGAGAATGGTGTGATAGTTGGGTGTGTTATAAGATTAACTTAACCCTTTCCATTTGCTATGCAAACACCCATGGCGCTTGTGGCTGCAGTGTTTACCCCAAGATAACTAGTGGATTACAGTCCTAACATTACCCCCAAAGTTTGCCATGAAATATCTGGCATTTATGCTCTAGTATATTGATAGTCTTTGGAAACAAATGACATCATTCTATTTCTAGCATTCCATTTTTAGTAGTTCCATCCATCACTGAAAATGTCAAATCCTAGAAAACAGCATTCCTGAGCTTCATGTTAAATGAATGCTGTCAGCAAGCTGCACTTTTTTTTTTTCCTAAGCAGGTGAAAATGCTCTATGGGTCTTCTTTTCTTCCTTTCTTATCCTCCCTTACTCCTTCCTTTTTTCTTTTCCTGTGTACTTACTTACATCCCTCCCTGAGGTACCACATTGGTTAAATAACACAGGAAAATATTTTAAACAGGCCTTCACTACTGTGTATTAAGAACCTTGTTGCTGAGAGCCCAGCGAAGTCCCTTTATCTTTTGTGATGGATAGGACCCACAGGAAAGGTGCTGCCTCCAGGGGTCTTCCATTAACAACCAGCTTCTGGCTTGTCACCTCGATTTCTTTATTTATTTTAAATGAATTAGGTCCTTGGAAATGAAATCACAGGGCTGGCCAATTTTCTCCTCGAAGACTGGCAGCAAAGGAAGGCTGGAATGCATTAATCATGAATGAGTCAATTAATTACAGCTCTCCTTCCCCCATGGGGTCAGTGCTGGCAACAGTAGGTTCCGAGTTACTTAGGGAATTAGACACTGAAGATGCCCTTTATAGAGCCAATTATGTGGAAATAAATTACTCTTTTAGATGACAATATGCTATTCTCTCAGAACACATGGGGAAGGGTGTCTTTTTGTTGCTGAACAGTCCTCATGCAGTTTTTTGTGATAATTAATACCTTTAAATTGTGGAAAAGCAAAAGTTGCTTCTCTGGCTCTTGTTCTTTGGATGCAAGGGTATTGCATGCTTTGGAAATGTGGAGGGTTTGTTTTGCTGAGTGATATGTTGCCATTTGAGGAGGTCTCAAAGAGGTGTGTCAGAAACTTTCAGCAGAGCTGGGAGAGGCATGGAAGGCTGGCAGGTGATGTAAATGACTCCCTGAGCCCTCCCGAGAATGAGAACGGGTTTCAGAATTCACACCGATTGCTCCATTGTGCATGCTAATGGCATGAAGTGGCCACACGGCTAGCTGGTGGCAGCTAGTCCATGGGGGGTGGGGTGGGTGGGCAGGGGGCAGGGGAGGAAGAAGCAGGTGGCTGGAAGTGCATGACTCCCCGCCCTCCCTCACAGCCCACCCTCTCCTTCTCTGGTCCTTCATGTCCCCCATCCTCCACCCCACCTGAGACCTGACCACAGTGGTCAGAGGAAATGGGTCAGGAAGCTCCCTGAAGCATGGTTTATAATGGTGAAAAACTGGAAATGTCCTACATCCCTCCGAAAAGGAATGGTTGAAAGACAACATGGAAACTTCTTAGCAATGAATATCTTACAGCAGCTAGAAAATAATCAGATGGAGCTCTGGTTCTTGGCATGGAGAATTGCCTAGGCATATTATTAAAAGAAAAAAGAAAGGAGTAGAATAAAGCATATGGTCTAACACATTTATATAGAACAGCCACAAACAAGACTGCATGTTTTCATGCGTGTACAAATATATTAGGCTGTACCACATAAAATTACCTTTTTGAAGGTCAAAACTGGTTGGACATGGGTAGTTTCATGTAGTTTAATTAAGGGTTTCTCAACCATGGCACTATTGACATATTGGGCCAGATAATTCTTTGTCATGGGGGCTGTCCTGTGCATTACAGGATGTTTAGCACCATCGCTGATTTCTATCCACCAGATGACAGTATCTCTTCCTAGCTGTGACAACCAAAAATGTATTCAGATATTGCCAGATGTCCTTGGAGGGCAAAATCCTCTCCCTGCCTTGAGAACCACTTATTTAACTGAATATATGTATGTAAATGCAGAGAAATGTGAAAAAATGTACACCAGACTGATTTGTTTTCAGTTACTTCTGGGAGGGGACTGGAAATGGGGTGTTGGAGCTTTAGCTTTTCAGTGTTGTTTTAAATTATTTTACAATGAGATTACATTCATATATTACCTGCATAATGAAAAAAATCAAACTGGAATTGTGTTTAAGCTACTAAAGATTAGTGGGAGGGGCCTGTTGGGCCTCACGAGAGGTAGCAGGAGACAGCAAGAGATAGCTCTCAGCCCCCTGCATCCACGGGCTTGTAGTCCTGTGCTTTGGCCTTGCAGTTTTGGACATTAATTGACTCTTCCTGAATACCTTCCTCTCCTTGGGGTGGAGGAGGTGTGTTTGAGACCAAGTTGCTTTAGAGAGCCAAGAAGGCAGCCTGGGGAGTTTCCAAGGTTCTGGGGAAGAACAGGGGACTGAGAAATAAGCTACCAAATGCACAGATGTGCCTGAGGTCCAACAAGGCAGGCAGGCAGAGGGATGACCCAAACCAATTGGGTCAGGGGTGGCATGAAAATTGAGGCAGATCAGGGAGGGGAAATTAGGCATAATCAAACCAGAAAGTAAGTCAGTGAGTGAAGGAGTGTGTGTGTGCGTGTGTGTGGAGTGGTCACCTAGAACAAATGTTTGCTTTTTGGGGCAGTAATTAAACCTGGCTGCACATCAGAATCACCTGGGAAAAGTTAAGAGAAAGATTTCCAGGCCCCACTTTAGATTGAGTCAGAATCACTGAATAGGGGGGCTAAGAAATCAGTAATTTTCCATAGAAACTTCACTTTGGAAAACACTGCTCTGGGGTCGGTTTGTGGACATGATCGTCCAGTTTAAAAGGCTGGGGGAAAATAATACATGGGTCATGGTATTTCCTAGCAGGCTTCATGTTCTGCTTTCTCAGTTTCCCCAGATGGTCCCCAAAACTATAATGATAATGATCTATAGTGATAATGTTCTGAATGGAATATTGGGTTGTGTCTTAGTTCAGGCTCCTATAACAAAAATACCAGAGACTGGGTAGTTTAAGCAACAAACATTTCTTTCTCACAGGAGGCTGAGAAGTCTGAAATCAAGGCGCTGGCAGATTCGGTGTCTGGTGAGGGCCTGCTTCCTGTTTCCCAGACTGCTGTGTCTTCACATGGCTGGCAGGGAAAGGGCACTCTCTAGGGCCTCTTTCACAAGGGCACTAATCCCAGTCATGAGGGCTCCACCCTCATGACCTAGTTACCTCCCAAAGGCCCCACCACATTAGGGTGTGGGGTTTCAACATGAGTTTGGGGGAGACATCAATATTCAGTCCACAACAGGTTGGTTTTGAAATGAGGAAGATCTTCATACATTCCATTTTAAAAAGTTCGGAAATGGGCCAAATTTTCACTGCCAAGTCATAATGAGCCGCTGTTCTGTTTCCAAATTGGCCTTTCATGATATTGGAAGAAGGGAGCACGTTTTGACTCATCTGACAGCTATTTATTGAGCGCCTCTGACTATGGATTAAGCCATGAGAGAAACAAAGATGAATGTGATGGTCCCCACCCAGGTGACAGGTGTGCAAACACCTTTTGTTCACAGGGTAGAATCCCACTGGACTGGGAAGGAGGTAGAAACAATGTTCATGGACCCAATAGGAAGGGCAGTGAGCTCCCAGTGTGAAGCTTCACCAAGATCAGAGTGTGGAATCTCCACATGTTTGTGTTATTACTACTTATCATCCTGCTAAACTGTTTTGTTACAATATAATATGTAGGTGGCTAGAACATTAAGAGAAAAACTAGGCTCCTTTTACATATTTAAAATATTTTTATTATGAAAAATTTCAAACATATAGAAGTTTAAAGGATAGTATAGTGAACACACTTAGGCCTTGCATGTAGATTCAATAATTGCTAACTAACATTCTGCCATATTTGCTTTATCTTTGTGTATTTTTTGAGTGTACAGTTTGAATGTAATTTGTAAACATCATAACACTTTGTCCCTAAAAATTTCTGTATACTTCTCTTCAGGCTAAGGACTTTCTCTTTACAATTATATCACCATAGGAAGTTAACAGTAATTTCACAACATCATTTAACCTATAGTTTCTATTAAAATCTCCACTATTTTGCCAAAATGAAGCCTATAAAGGAAACTATAACTTCTTTTTCTTTTTTTGAACCAGGTTCTGGGCTAAATTCATACACTGTATTTGGTTGTTATATCTAGTTACTTTTTTTTTTTGAAGATTTCATCTTGACTGTCTTATAGATTCTTGTCTATTTTCTCTTGGAATATTTTGATTTGTTCCTCTAGTCCCTGTTATTTCCTGTAAACTGGAAGTTAAGTCTAGAGGTTTAATGAATAGATTCAGGTTAAATACTTTTAATGAGAATATTTAATAGATGATGTGTATTTTAATTGTATAGCATCAGTTTTTTTTTTTTAAGCTTTGAAAGAAAGTGGTAATATATTTAGTACCTGAAGTCAAAGAGATTTTTTTTGTTGTTGTATCAGACTCATTTTAGTATGGAAAATTACCGGATGGGATGATAGTTTCTCTTGTTACACTTTCTGAGGTTTAGAAAGCAAGATGGTAGCTGATGGGACAGCACTGGATGAGCATTTTATGGTTTGTGTGACTGTTTATCCCCAGATTAACTGCAGAAAATGTGACTGGATTCAAACTGGGCCACAGAAGGATGGAAAAATTTCAAAGTGGGCTCAAAATAAAAAAAAAGAAAAGAAAATGAAAGCAAATGCGGAGGCCTCTCTTGAGTCCTCCAGTCAGAAAGTGGGAAGGAAGGACCAGAAGAAATTAGTAAAAGTAAGTATCAATCACTGTCATAGAAGAGTGCTTGTGGGGATTTGATAATTATGGAAACCCTCCTCAACTATAGACTTTGACTAGCTTTAGAGACATAGTTCTCACATGAAGACAATGGGGAGTGTCAGCCATATTACTCTAGTTTGAGGTTTAGTAGGAAAGCTGGGTGAGAGAAGGTGACTTGTTCTGGAGGTGGAAATGGGGTTTTTTATACACTATTCCCCTAAACTGAACTGAATTAGTCTCTGCGGCGATTAATTTTATGTGTTAACTGGACTGGGCCATGGCATGCCAAGATATTTAGTCAAATGTTATTCTGGGGTGTCTGTGAGGGTGTTTTTATATCAAATTAACATTTGTCAGTAGACTGAAGCGAAGCGCCTTCCCTAGTGTGCTTGGCTCTCATCCTATCCAGTGAATGTCCGAATGCAGTAAAAGGCTGAGTAAGAAAGAATTCTTTCTCTTGGCCTGCTGTCCCCTACCTGGGACGCTGCTCTCTCCTGCCTTTGGATTCAGACTGGGACTGAAACGTGTACCGTTGCCCCTTCTGGTTCTCAGGCCCTTGGACTCGTTCTGGGGCTGCACCACAGGCATCCTCGTCCTCAGGCCTGCTGACCACAGATCTTGGGACTTCTCAGGCTCTTATAATAAATCTCTTTATATATAAAAATATATAATAAGTGCATTACATAAATATATATCTATTTCCTATTGGTTTTGTTTCTCTGGAGAGCCCTGGCTATTATAGCTTCCTACTTATAGGTAGGTCAGCTGAAGAGTTTTGCTTGGCCTACTTCTTCATAGTGGGAAGGAAGTAGAGCATGAGCAGTAGTGTTTGTCCCTTTTCCACAACCAGAAAGTCATCTTTGGCCTGTTGGGATCAGAGAGTGAGAGGGAACCACAGAGAATGATAAAATTTCCCTCACCAGCATCCTCCAAAAGGGTGGAAAAACTGGACGTAGAAACCAACATGAGGACTCAGAGGTAACCCGAGGAGAGGAATTCCATGTATCAGCTAGGTGTTCTGAGGATAGCACCCATATATGACATCTTAAATATCTCAAAAGAGAAGTTGGCCTGAGCTAACTCTAATGAGAAAAGCTCATTAGGGCAGGATTCAGCCAGTAGACCAAGAAAGTAAACACTAAAATAATTTTCAGTTGTCTGTCCTATATGGACAAGCACAGAGGATCTATCCACCTAAATAGCATACATTAATAAGCTCTTAAAAATTACAAAGAACATCACTGATATACAAAATGGTTTTTGATTTGGTTCTACACACATGGTAAAAGCCTGCCTTATTGTGATAGATTGAGTCTCTATCAGGAAAGTTCAGATTACTGGTGATTCTGTATAAGGGTAGCTTAAATGTATTTGGCCTTTTCTCTAATGGAAATAATTACCTAGATAGGCAAGAATTATTGCCAGGATATTTAGTTTATATGTGGAATATTTTTCAATGCAGGTGATAACAATAACAAAAGTACCCATATGTTTACTTCTAGTTACTTCTAGTTTTGAGCATTGCTAAAAGGTTTTAAATTGCTTTATATTAGAAAGCAGTCTCTCTATGCCTCTTTGCCTTTACTTACACTAGCTCTTCTACCTGATACACAATAAAAAAAAGAAACTACTGCAATCTTACTTATCCTGACTTGACTTTCCTCAAATATTCATTGAACACCTATGAAAACATGGTTAATGTAACTAATTCAATAAAGTCTGTGCTTCTATGAAGTACAAAGCCCTATGCCAGTTTTTAGAGATGCAGATGTTCAATACAATCCCTTCCCTCAAATTGCTCCTGATCTGATCTGTAATTGCTCTTGAAATTTAGGGTGAGAATCAACTGTGTTTCTTTTTTCTAGGAGGAATTCTAATATTTCCTTTGATGGTAGGACTCAGTTGAGAAACTCCAGCTGTACTGTCAGTACATTGCCATGGATCATTCGGAGGTGACTACCTCTGGTCACTCCCGTGGAAGCTCTAGACACCAGTGAGTCAGGTTCTAGAGGTGGCTGGAATATGTCTCTGTACCATAGTCTTTCACTTATTGGTTCTCTATTGTTGGCTAGGTACCCTGCTAGGTACTGTGTCTCAGCCCCAAGAGGGTCTAGTGGGGAAGACTAATAAGTTAATAAACAGGTAGAAATATGTACGTGGAGAGAAGTAGTACAGATTAGTTCTGTCTGAATGAGAAGTTACCCAGGCATCTCTTCACAGAGGAGGGGACCACTGAGCAGAAGTTGGGAGAATAACTTGGAGTTTTATAGATGAGTCATGTGTGACAGGGTAGTCCAGCATGTGCAAAAACGCAGCATCATAAAATAGGAAGGTATGATGTCTGCATTATAAGTGGAACTCTTCTTTTGAGCCAGCAGTTTCTACATGAAATGTGGCTGAAGGTGGAGGTGGAAGTGGAACTCCAGAGACACGTGTTGAGAACTCTCAGGAGTGGGGATGTTAAAAGATGTAACTCTTCCTTTCATTACTTTTCTCATTAAAGAGGACTGGCCCACAGATGGCCTCAGACTCCCTCGGAACTGCATTTTTCCCCCTCATGACTAGGGAAATGATGAGGGCAGTTCCCCATTCAATTTGGTAAAGAATTGTGGTTGACTGACCTACTAGGA
Source organism: Eidolon helvum (assembly GCA_000465285.1). Lineage (NCBI taxonomy): Eukaryota > Metazoa > Chordata > Mammalia > Chiroptera > Pteropodidae > Eidolon > Eidolon helvum. The sequence continues at coordinate 15,136 of KE770640.1, read as the reverse complement.
CTTAAGCTCAGAGCTGAGCTGTGTATATTAACTTGCTCTTGGCTTTATATTTAATGGGTTTTTCTTCTGACTCAAGCGGGATACTAAGTACATTATGGAAAGCAAACCTGTACAGTCTGTTCTACAGTATGGGGCTTGGATGAATCCCCTTGGCTAATGATAATCAGCAATGAAAGAACAGCCCATACAGCACCAAAGAAGAGAGACAACGTTTTAAAGACACAGAAGAAAAACAAATTAGATTTACTATAAGAACCAAAAGGAAATTTTAGAAAGTATTTGTTTGATGGTTTTTATTAAATGTGCAAGAGGAAATCACTATGAAAAAGAAAAGGCTTTAGGAAGGGTTTTATTGAAACAAAAAAAAACATAGTATTCAAATAAAAATCCATATCAAAGGCAGAAAAGAATAAATTCACCAGTGGAGTAAGTTAAACAAGTAACATGTAATAGTGGTTTTAAGTGTTTTTTAAAAAGCTGTTGATCTCTCTCTTTGATGAAGGCATATATAGACTCTTACCATGTAAAGGTGGTGAATGAGTTTCTGGCTGAAGTGCAGGTAGGGTCCCAGAGCCCCATCTACCACACTTTAACCCTTGACCAAAACAGTGGATCCTAAAGGGGTCGTCTAGAACTTCCTCTGAAGTTTCTCTGGAATACTGAAAACCACCGAGGTACAGGATAAAATTGAGAAGGCACTCCCAGAATACATGATAAAAAATTGAAAATAAGAGAAGATGAAACATATGGGAAAGTGAACACAAATATCTAGCTTATGAATAATAGATGTTGTTGGAGCAGAATGTATGATTAAGGTGGAATTAATTTGTAGTCCAAGTTGTAATAGAAGAAAAGTACTTATCTAAACAAACAAAACAATCTGATTCTAAAAGTTGAGGATGTTCTTCATTCCAGGCAAGGTTAAGTTTATAAATTTCATGCGTAAATAAGGAAAATTATTGATAGTTTCTTATGTCATTCTCTATAAGAGTGGTGTAAGATATAAATATAACTTTATTTAGCAACGAGTTGATGAGGCTGGGGCTCTGAGAAGTTACATAACCTCACCCACATCATATAGCTGTGACACTAAGTGATAGAGTTTAGATTTAACCTGAGCATGTAGGAAGATAAAACAAGTTACCTGAGAAGTAAGCAATTGCAGTTGTTTTTAGAGTTTTTGGCAATCCAGAGCAGCAGAAAACTGGAGGAATAACTATGTTGATGCTTTTTAACACTATTCTCTGATCGTAATTGCTTTTGGAGCTTTCTAAAAATCACACGAGTAATCTTCACCCCAGATGGATCAAACCTGGAAGTAGGATCACATAGCCAGCATTGAGATTTGCTGTTTTACAGAATTTATCAGGGGAAAAAAAAGATTGCTACACAAAAATTCTAAGCCCACCCACATTCGTGTGTGAAAACAATAGAAGAGCATTCCCATATTTTTTAGATTTTGAGAAAATGTACCATCTAAGTAGTCTTTCTGAAAAGTACATCTGTATGTATCCATAAGTTTAATGAGAGATAAATCCATATTAAATTGTGAAGAGTGCTAATAGAAAAATATGTACTGGGAGTACTGGCACTTACACATATGCAGAAATAAATGTGATAACCAATGTGAATATGATTGTGAGGTTGACTGTAACTATTTAAAAAAGTCACAGAGGAGTATTAAGGAGAACAATGATGATAGAGGTTAAAACCTCAGATCAAATTAATGAAGACCTGGAATTTGTAAAGGACACAGAGAAAGCAGATGGGCTCAATTTCTCTTCTTCCACAGTAGGAAACAGAAAGTTGTTTGATTCTTAATCTTTAATAGCTAGATAAATACAACTTTAGGAATGCTCTTAAAAAGTGTAAAAGAAATATAGGATTAAAATATAGGATCACAATAGGATTAAAATCAGGCTGTATGTATGTCAGTGAAGAAAACCAAAATTGAAGTGAGTTGAGAAGAGAATGGGATGAGAAGTGAAGACAACTACAAACAATTTTTCTAAGGATTTCCAAGGATGTGGGGTCAAGGGAGAATTTTCCTCTTCCTATTAAAGATGGATGCCAGTAGGTATATTTGTTTGCCTATAGGAAAGATGCAATAGGAAAGAAGAAACTGATGATGTAAAAGAGACGGAAGACAATGGCTGGTGTGAAGTCATTGAGGAGGTGAGAAGTGATGGGACCCAGGTTATAGGTAAAGGGATTACCTTAGATGAGAGCACAGACAATTTATTCATTGTTATAGGCAGAAACGTGGAATATGTGCCTATTCATGATTATTAGCTTAGTGTTCTTGGACTATTACTCAACTTCTTGGTGCCTTAATTTTTGCTCTATAAAATGGAGAAAATAATATTTACCTTATGGGGTATAGGTTGTGAAAATGTGATGACTTTATGCATATAAATTGTTTAGAGCAGTGCTTGGCAAATAGCAAGTAGTCAATAGAAGTTAGATATTATTATTTCCTTTAAGAAAATGCAGATGAAAAGTTCTGGAGATGGCTGTACAACACTGTGAATGTAATTAATGCCATGGAACTATACACTTGAAAGTGTTTAAAATGGCAAATTTTATGTTATATATATGTTACTACAATAAAAAATAATTGCAGGGAAATTAGTAGCATTTAGAGTGGTAAGAGAAAGTAGATTTGGTCTTATTGCATCTATTTTTTTTTTCTATGAAATGACAACTCATTAACTTAGGATGAGATGGGAAAAGAGTTTGGCGATTTGAGGAAAGAGAATAGGTGTGAAATACTCCTCTCAGAGACTTGAGAGCATGGATTTACTAGGGTTATCTGGCAGTGTAGGGTGCCCACTTAAAATCGGTGGTTTTAAGTTGAAAGTGAGTTCAGTTGCCAAGTGCTGCTTTGGCACAGGGGTGGAGTGAGCTGCTGAGTTAATCAGGGTTGGTATCTTCCCCAGGCGAGGTTAGTAAAGGGAGAGGGCAGTTAGGGTGTTTACAAGTTAGAGTGCTGAACCGCGGATTTCAGCACTATACAATAAAATAAAATGGTCTCAGGCAAATCTGAACAGGAAGAAACACAAATTAAAAATGAGAAATATTACGTAACAATAGACATTGAAGACAATATTACCGTTTTTCTGAGATAAAAGTGACTTTGGGACCTTTAGATAATTGCTTAAGAACTCAGCTCTCCCAAGTCTCAGTGTACTTTAGTGCTTAACTAGTTCAGAACCTAGACTTACGGAAGAATTTTTTAAGGGCTTTCTTTTGTATGTGACAACAATCTCTTGAACTTTTTCTTCCCCTTTGCTGTCATTTCAAACTCGGAGACCGATTTATCATGAGGGCCTTGTTAATCTTCATTTCATCCTTCAGAGGTAGGCAACTTGCAATACAACCTCCAATTTTCAGAAGGGTAGATTCAGAGGTGACACCTTGCAGTCATATTTCTTCTCAAATGTCAGCACTAGGACGTCTATAATGAGGTGCTGGAATATGGTTAGAACAATGGCTCTGGGAATAGGTCTTCTAGGTGCTTTGCAATTGAATGTTGGATGATTTGTTCTTGTTTCTTCCCAGTAATTGAAGTTAAGCCATTTGTTTGCAATTTTCAGGGACAGACAGTACAGCTCAACTGCACTGACTTTGATGCACTTATAAATAATGGGTGTCCTTATGTTTTCAAAGCGAGTTGAAGAAATTTTATGTGAGTAAAGACCTCACAGAGGACTAAAGTCACTAGGGTCAAGAACCATTCAGTGTTCAGAGGTCGTATAGCTCGTTATCAGCAAATCCCTCATGTGTCATACGTGGTAAGAGAACTGCTAAGTTATAGACCCTGTGGAATCTGACTCATGGATAACTTTTTTCACACCTTTATTGAGCTATAATCGACATATAACTTTGCATAAGTTTAAGATGTACAACTTAAGATTTGGTAAATATATACACTGTAAAATGGTTACCACAATAAGGTTAGCTAACACCTCTATCACTCTACAATTTTTTGGGGGGAGAGGGGGTGAGAACTTCTAACCTACTCTCTTAGTGGCTTTTGAATATACAATATGGTATTTTGTTATAACTATCCATGCTGTACATTAGATGCCCAGCATTAACTTATTTTACAACTGGAAGTTTATACTGTTTAACCATCTTCACCCATTTTCCCCACTGCCTACCTCCCTACACCTCCCCATCACCCCTTACCCCCGACAATTACCAATCTGCTCTGTTTCTATGAGTTTGATTTGCTTAGATTCTACATATAAGTGAGGGGGGGGGGGGGGGGGGGTTCTCTGTCTGACTTATTTCAGTTGTAATGTTTCCTCTTTCCTTTATAATTTTATTTGGGTCCTCATACATTTTTTCTTGATTAGTCTAGCTAAAGTCATGTCAGTTTTGTTTATGTCTTCTAAAATCCAACTCTTAGTTTTAAAAATCTTCATTTTTTTCTTATTCTCTATTTCATTCATTTCTATTTTAATATTTATTATTTCCTTCCTTCTGACATTGTACTTAATTTGTTTTTCTTTTTCCTCTTTCTTCTTTTTTCTAATTCCTCAAAGTGTAAGATTAGGTTGTTTATTTGAGATTTGTTTTTCTTCTTGTTGTGTTTATCACTATAAACTTTTCTCTGAGAACTGCTTTTGCTGCATCCTATAAGTTTTGGTATGTTATTTTTCCATTTCCTTTTGTCTCTAGATATTTAAAATTTTTTTCTTTTAATTTCTTTCTTTATCTGGTAGCTTGTTCAACAGTGTGTTGTTTAATTTTCATGTATTTGTGAATTTTCCAGCTTCCCATCTGTTATTGATTTTAAATTTCTTACCATTATGGTCAGAAATTATATTTGATATAATTTCTATCTTCTTGAATTTGTTGAAAATTGTTTGTGGTCTAACATATGATCTAAAAAAATATTTCATAGATACTTGAGAAGAATGTGCTGCTGTTGAATGGAATGTTCTGTATATGTGTTAGGTCCATTCAGTTTATAGTGTTGTTCAAATCCACTGCTTCCTTACCGATTCTCTGGATGATCTATCCATGGTTAAGAGGGAGGTATTAAAAGCCCAGCTATATTATACTGCTCTTTATTTCTACTTTTAGTTGTCAGTATTTGCTTTATATACTTATGTACTCTGATCTGGGGTCCTACATATTTACAATTGCTATATCTTCTTGATGGATTTACCCCTTTATTATTACAAAATGATCTTCATCTTTTTTGACCATTTTTATCTTAAAGGCCATTTTAGCTTCAAGTATAGCTATCACTGCTTTCTTTTAGCTGCCATTTACTTAAAGTATATTTTTCTATTACTTACTTTCAGCCTGTGTGTGCCCTTAAAGCTAAAGTGAATCTCTTGTAGGCAGCATATTATTGGGTCTTTTTTTTTTTTTTTTTAATCCCTTTGGGGCATTCTTTGTTTTTTGTTTGGAGATTTTAATACATTACGTTTAAGTTAATTATTGATAGGTATGAACTTACTGTTGCCATTTTGCTAATTGTTTTCTGTTTTATAGATCATTTGTTCCTTGCTTCCTCTCTTGCTGTCTTCCTTTGTGATTTGATGACTTTTTGTGGCAGTATACTTTGACTCTTTTATTATAATCTTTTGTGTGTCTATTATAGGTTTTTCTTTTTTGACTACCATGATGTTTGCATAAAATATATTTATAACATTCTATTTTAAGCTAAGAGCAAGTTAACTTTAATAGCATATAGAAACTTTATACTTTTAGGTTATTAATGTTATAATTTATATATTTTAAATATTTTGTATCCAATAACAAATTACTGTAGTTTTGGTTATTTTTTAATATGTTTTTTTAAAACTTTTAAACTAGAGTTGTAAGTGAATTATGTAGCACCATTATAATATTAGGGAATTCAACTTTGAGTATGCATTTACCATTATCAGTGAATTTTACCCATTCATATGTTTCTACAGTGTTAATTAACACCCTTTTATTTTTATTTGAAGAACATCCTAAATTTAGCATTTCTTGTAAAGCAGGTCTACTGTTTATGAACTCCTTCAGCGTTTTGTGTGTGTCTGTGTGTCTGTGTGTGGGGGGGGGATCTTTATCTCCATTTCTGAAGGATAGCTTTGCCTGGTATAGTGTTCATGGTTGACATTATTTTCTTTCAATATTTTGATAAATTATTTGACTTTCTCCTGGCTTGCAAAGTTTTTGCTGCAAGATCTTTCTATAGCCTTTTGAGCCTGTTTATATGTGACAAGTCACTTTTCTTTTGCTGCTTTCAAAATCCTCTTTTTGTTTTTGACTTTTCAAAATTTAATTATAATGGTGTATCCTTATTTGGGTTCAACCTATTTGGAGACTTTTGGGCCTTATGAACCTGGTTGTCTATTTCTTTCCCCAAGTTTGTGAAGTTTTTAGCCATTATTGCTTTATAGAGACTTTCTGTCCCTTTATCTTTCTTCTCTTCTTCTGGGATTCCTATAATGTGTACCCTGTATATTGTTTATTTTAATGATATTTCATAAGTCACATAGGCTTTCTTCACTCTTTTTCATTCATTTTTCTCTTTACCTCTCTGACTGGGTAATTTTAAATGACCTGTATTCTAGGATACTGATTTTTTCTTCTGCTTGGTTGAAATTGTTGTTGAAACTCTCAATTGAAGTATTCAGTTTAGTCATTGTGTTCTTTAGCTCTAGGATTTCTGTTGTTTTTCTTCTTTTTATGGTACCTATTTGTTGAACTTCTCTTTTTGTTTATGTAGTGTTTTCCTAATTTCATGTCATTGTCTGTCTGTATATTCTTGTAGTTCACTGAACTTTAAAAGGAGAATTATTTTGAATTCCTTGTCAGATAGTTCATATATCTCCATTTCTTTGGGGTCAGTTATTAGAGCTTTAATTAATTCCATTTTGTGATGTCACGTTTACTTCATTTTTCATGAGCCTTGATTCCTTGTGTTGGCACCTGCATGTTATAATAAGAAGTCTCCTCCTGTAGACTTTACAGGTTTGCTTCAGCAGAGAAAGACCATCACCAGCTAGCTCAGCTTAAGTTACTGGGTGGTTCAGCATCTATCGGGATCTCCATTTGGGCAAAGCCACTGTCTGTGCTCTAAAAACAGGGATGGCACTGCTTGCTGGGCTCTGTGGTTGGCCAGGCCTGCTGGCTGGGCTCCATGTTCAAGTGGGGCTCCTGGGTGAGCTTCCTGATTGGGTAGGGCTGCTGACTGTGCTCTGCAGTTAGGTGGGACCACTAGCTGGCCTCTGCACTCACCTTTGGTTGAATGAGGTTGCAGGCTGTGCTCCCTGGTAGTGTATTGCCACTGGTTGTACTCTACTGTTGAACCGAGCTATGGGTTGAGGTCCACAATTGGTCCTGGTTAGGTGGGATCTCAGACTGTGCTCCTTGACTAGATGCTGCTGCTGGTTGGACTCCACATTCAGGCAGGGCCCCAGTCATGGATCTGTGGTTGGATATAGACTTCAGGCAGGGCCCCAGTCATGGATCTGTGGTTGGATATAGACTCAGGCTGTGCTCTCTGATCAGGTGGGGCTGCAGGCTGTGTCTCCAAATTGGCAGGGCTACAGACTAGGCTTTGTAATCAGGTAGGTTGCTTGTTGTGTCCCACTGTTGGGTGAGGTTGCTGTTTGGGCTCTCTTGTTAGGAATAGCCTCCAGCTGTATCTAGCAGTTGAGTGGGGCAGGGTACTATGCTCTGTAGTTTGATGAGGTCATTGTCTGGACTCTCTTATTCAGTGGGGCCTCGTGCTATGCTCTGTGATTGGGCAGATTAGGTTCTTTACCTGGACAAGAGCTGTGCTCGGCTATTGGGCATGGATGTAGGCTGGGCTCTGTGGCTGGATATTACCATGGCTGGGCTCCTGGACTGTCTAGAGTCACTGTTCATGCTCCCTGGATAAGAGAGGCCAGAGCCTATTTTTAACAGTTGGGTATGGCTGCTGGCTTGGCTCCCTCCCTAGCGGGGCTATAGGATGGACTCCATGGCTTCCTAGGTTCTCTGTCCAAGTTTGCTGATTGGGTGGGACTTGAGGATATAGTCAGCATTTGAAGAGGGCTGCCAATTTCCTCCCCTGCTCAAGTGGGGCCGTAGAATGAGCTCCATAGCCAGTATAGCTTGTTGGCTGGGTATGAAAATTAGGCAGAACTGCCAACCAAGCTCCCTGACCAGACAGGGCCACCAGCTCAGCTCTGCGGATGAGCACAGCCATTGGCTAAGATCTCTGCTTGGTTCCTACTACAAGCAGTAATGAGGTATACTAAGATTTGAGTGCTGGTTGCTGTAACACTCACTGTTCCCCTTTTCTCCATCTCTATCTGGTCCCCATTGGCCAAGCTCTACAGATTCCACCAGTGATCCCCATGAAGCAAGACCCAAGTGGGTCTCCTGGGAAGTATCCCACAATGCTAGGAGAGTCTGCCTTAGGGTTCCCCCCAACTAGAGCAACTGTAGGTTCAGGGGTCATCTTTGGTACGTGCTGTGCCAGCCTGGGGAAGGGTGATACAGTCAGTATATTTGCTCTTCTTACCTTTCTTGTTTAGTTCTTCTTGGTCTCTGTGGTCCAAGGGAGTGCTTCTGCTTCACCCCTGGGTTCCGGGATTTTCACATTGGTGTCTTGTCTATGGATATTGCTAGTTGGTTTTGTGAGGGGGACTAAAGTCACGAATGACCTATGTTGCCATTTTGATGATGTCATACTCTGGTTCATGCATTGTAGTTGGGACAAACATCACTCTTTTTACTATATTTCTGCACATATTTTATAGCCAGAAGGATTCTTTTCTACCCATCCTTACAAAAGTGTATGTGTGCTATGGCCTCTAAGGTCTAATAATATACCATAATATAAAATGTGCCAAGTGGGTGGTAGAGCTGGTGGATGAAGAAGGAGAATGAGATCCCTATGTTTCTGTGTGGCCAAGGGGCTTGTCTGGCTTTGGATTCAGGGTTGGATTCAGATGGAGGGAAAGAAGTGAGGAGCATTCTAGGCAGTGGAAGACAGGCAATATAGGACAACGTAAAGGAGTCCGAGAAGCTTGGTTCAATTATAGTAATGGGTCTAGTCAAAATAAGGATTCCCAAGTAGGTTACAACCTGATTTTGAAGAACATTGAAGTACTAGGGTAAAGAGTTTGGAGTTTGTCCTGTGGCTAATGGGAAACCATTAACAGTTTTCAAAACAGAGGAGTGACTGAAGAAAGGATGTTTTTGAAGAAGTATAGTTTGGAGCAAGTAAATCACTTAGCAAGTGATTGCTATCATTCATGTATGATGAGATGCAGGGAAAAATAAGCACACAGGCACATACAGTCATATCCACACACAGCATACACAAAGGGATGACTGTAGCAGGTGTGAATCTGGAAGAATTTATGTCATCATCATTTATAATTTGTGTCAGATTTAGGACACTCATTGCCAAAGCTTAAATCTGGTAATGGGACTAGCAATCCTCTAGAGATTATTCTTAGAAAAATGGAACCACAGCTCTCTGAAAGTTTCTTATAACAATTAAATGAACTTTAAAATGCGATACATAGAATTACTTAAGATTATGCAAGGAAATTACAGTCCTCGGAATTAAATGCACCACAGGAATAAGAACAAATGAGGATGGGGATATAGGGCTAGGTCCACCAGTTCAGATATTAATGACACATCAAAGTGATAATTAGATGTTAAGTAAATAGCAGAGAGATTATCAAGTCAAATTATATTAAAAATATATCCCTCAAGAATTAGTAAAAGAGTATCTAATTTTAAAGTCAGTAAAAGTATTTATGAGGCAAAGAATTTTTTATTTATAGAAAGAAATCCTATGTTAAATAAAACCTTTTGTATGATGATAAAAAATCATGTTTACTCTTTATAATAATGTTTACACTTGGTCTTTATAATTCAAGGAGCTAGATTGTTTAGTCCCTGCGTCCTGGTTAAAGAAACAGTCTGACAACTAATAAAAATTAAAAAAACAGCTAAAACATTTTACTTGTGTTTTTTAGGAACAGCAAAAGTATGTGTGATCACTTACTAAGCACCCACCTTCTTTGATTCTCTGTCAATACAAATTTGTGTGTCTCTCTCTTTTCTTCACTCTTTCTATCTTCTTATTCTGTACAATGGCTCAACTGTCTGTGGAGTCCTCATTCTTGGGATGGGAAGGGGAACAGTGAGTGAGAAGGACATGGTTGTGATGGTGGGGTGCTCTGAATATTATTGTCAGATATTGTCCTGATAGCTTTGGAATGTAGTCTGTAATCACACCATTCAGAAATAAGCTTTCTTTGGTATTCCTTTAGAGTCCGTATTTGGGCTGTGCTGGACTACTTTTAGATTTCCCCTGGTATCTGCCCACTCTTGCCCTCAGGCCTTCCTTTTATCTGTTTTAACCCTTGGTTTATTTCTTTGTCTGCCTAGGACTCTTAATTAAGCCTTACCTTCTTTTTGTTGACTTTTTCTTTAGAGTTTAGATGAAATATCTCTTCTTCCTGAATGCCTTCCTGGTTATAAGAACTGGTTATACACCTTCCTATGTACATTCAGGTGTCCTCTGATACACCTTTCCAAGTACTTGTGACACTGCTTGTAATAGTCTGTTTACTTGTCTATACTCAAGAGACCCTTTCTGTCCACAGTGGTGTTTCTAAAAACTAGCAGAATCTTTGATGCATAGTAGATATTCAGTAAATATTTCTTGAAGATATAAATGAGTTATGCATATTGTTTTCCATGGTTTAGGTCATGGTGTACATACCTTTTTAACTTAACATTATATTCTAAATATTTTCCCATATTATTAAAATTTCTCTGATAAACATAATTTTAAATGGCTATATTACATTTTCTTATATGGATATACCATAATTTAAGTAAGGAGTTGGCAAACTTTTTCTATAAAGGGCCTGATAGTATATATTTTTGGCTTTGTAGGCGAAATGGTTTCTATTGCTACTACTCAACTCTGCTAACTTAGCTTGAAAGAAGCCACTGACAATATGTAACAAATAGGCATGGCTGTATTCCAATAAAATCTATCTACAAAAACAGGCAGTAAGCTGAATTTGGTTCAGGGACTGTTGTAGTTTGCCCGTCTTTCAGTTAAGTAATGATTAAACAGGCAGTAAGCTGAATTTGGTCCAGGGACTGTTGTAGTTTGCCAGTCTTTCAGTTAAGTAATGATTCTTTTATTTTAAAATTTTGATTGTTGTACACTTTGACTTATAAATGATATTACAATAAATATATTGACTACATTATTCCTTTGACTACATTCTTCTCCTTAATCATAGTTCACCCAAAATTAGTGAGCTAAAGAGTGTGAGTACTTTTGAAGCTTTTAATAAATATTTCAACATCATTTTCCAATATATATTCCCGTCAGTACAATATGAGAATGTTTCATATCATAATAATATATTATTCTCATTTTAAAAATAATGAAATACTTTAAAGATACAGAAAACTACACAAAAAACACCCATGCATCAAAATACCTATCTTCAAGGCTGTGTGGATCTTGCTTTGTAAGGCTAGGAAAAAAGAAATGTCCCCAGTTTCACCTGGTATCCAAGATTAATAACATCACCTACAGTATTCACGCTCTGCTACATATACTTTAGCATTTGCCCGCTTTGTCAAGTCGAACCACCAACCTTGGGACTCCTGGACTGATCACACTTAAGACTTTTCAAGGCAAGGAGATCTTTACAATATTTAATGTGTTTATTTTGCGAGTGACTACATATAATTTTTGTTTTGCCAATAATCTATCTTGATTGTGTTTTTCCCCCTTTATCCAATTAATGCAATGTGTGTGTGTGTGTGGGGGGGGGGGTGTGTGTGTGTGTGTTCTGAGTGCCAACTCTGTCAAAATAGCTGGTGGAGGACAGACACAGTGTAGATGGATTGGTGGGAGTTACTGAAGTCACCTTAGGTCATCCCAGCTTTTTCAGCTGCCAAACTTCTGTAATCCAGCCATGAAAACAGGTCCAGCCAACAGAGGCCAAAAAGATAGGTAAGTTTTATTATTATAGTTTTGTTTTCCTTTTTGAACCAATAGTTATATAGACAGTGTATAAAAATATTTTTCGAACAATCCAGGGCACCTTTTTGTTTCTGCTTTAAACTCTTGAAAAATAATTTAAAGAATACTTTCTTTTATTGTGGCTAGAAAAGGTGACTTGTATATTTTATGCTTTTTGGCATTTATAAAAATCTTTAGTGTTCAATATTTGACACATTTTTATAAATGTTTCATTTACTCTTGAATATATGATTTATTATCTGGAAGGTACAAAGTTTAATACTTCTGTCATTTCTCCCTGCAGTGGGCCTGAGATACTTCTGGGGAACCTCAGGGCTCCTTGAAGCATGTTTTAAAAACATTGATTATGCAGGAATGAGATGGGCTCTTCTACCTCACCCCCAGCCTGATCCTGTTCCTTTTATATGATAGAGAAGAGAAGAATGGCAGTCTCTAATCTATGCTGCTACCAGGGCCATAGCTGTTCCTACTCCTGGTTAGAGTGTGTCATGGATAGAGACCCTACCTCTTAGAATGCGTGGGGTCTCCACTTCCCCCTTCCTCCCTTGTGTTATCTTCTGAGTAATATAGTCTCAGTATCTAAATGGATATAGATGTAAAGGTGCCACTGAGTGTGTAAAGGTGAGACCCAAACTCTGTCTCTGACAGCATTCTGCAGAGGCTGGGGTTAGTGGTTGTCTTCTCATACCCTGCATCTCTGAGCCAGGGCAGTCAGCAGGGGAAGTTGAGCAAAGTCTCATCGCAACCCACCTGTGCAGAAAAAGAGTTAACACAGCAGAACTAAACTGCTGTCTTTAAAAGGTTTGTTTGCATGGTTGGCCCTTGGCTGGCATCTGGAAACTTAGGTATCTGAAGGGTTCCCTCCATGAACGAAGATTCCCACTGTGCCTAAACTGTTTGTACAACAATATGGTTTATGCTGAACACACGCTTTCCCTCTGACGGTCTGCAGTTTGGGTATGTGTCAGGTAGGGGGCTGCTGGTGGAAACACCCGCAGTAACACTTGGACACTCAGTCTCTAACAAGCTTTCCTGGCTGGCAACATTTCACACGTGTTGTGAAAGTTCTCACATCTCTGTGACTCTCCTGGGAGAAGTACTTTGGAAGCTTGTGTCTGGTTTCCCCCTGACTTCATTTCATGTGTCTTTTCTTTTTGCTGATTGTGCTTGGCAAAGATTCTGCAAGATTCCAGCTAAAAGTTGCTAACTTATTTTCAGTTTCTGTGATTATGTGATTTATTTTTATTTTTTTCCTGGTGTCTCCATGTCTACTTTAGCAGAAAGGGAAGGCCGTATTAGGGCTCATAGCATTAACACTATTAAAATCACAATTTGGGGCATATCATGTTTAAAAATTTTGATAGATGAGAGAATCTACTTCATGTTTGCTATTTTACTTTAATTTCTTATTGTGGGTTGAATTGTGGCTCCCAAAATATATGTCCAAGTTCTAACCTCTGCTATCTGTGAATGTGAGCTTATTTGGAAATAGGGTCTTTGCAGATGTAATTAAGTTAGGGATCTCAAGATGAAATCATCCTGGATTTAAGATAGGCCCTACATTTAGTGACAGTATGTCTTTGTAAGAGAGAGAAAAGGAGAAGAAATAGAGACACAGAGAGGGAATGACCATGTGAAGACAGAGGCAGAGATTAATGTGATATGTCTACAAGCCAACTAATGCCAAGAATTGTCAGCAGCCACCAAAAGCTGGGAGGGAAGCATGGGAAGGACCCTCCCTCAGAACCTACAGAGGGAACTAAACATGCTGAGGCTTTGATTTTGGACTTTTGACATCCAGAATTGTGAGAGAATGATTTTCTACTGTTTTAAGTGACCTAGTTTATGGCAATTCATTTTGACAGCCCTAGGAAACTAACACAGTTCTTGATGTTTGGAATAATCCCTGTGCGAGGGAAGAGAAGTTGAGTCCCTGGTTGACAGAAAGGAGATTGAGCAAAGTTTGGGAAGGCGTGAGCTGCTTTCTAAGAGAGTACAAATGAGCCCCGTGTGGTGACCACACCCCTCAAGTTCTGGTCTCCACCTGGTTCTCAACCCCATGATCTTGAATGCTAGAAGTTCTGGGTACCCTCATTTATCATTGTCTTTGTTTGGATTAAGAGAGCTTACAATTCTGGACTTCTTGGGGCACCTCCCCTAACTATGGATTCAACCTATGTCCTCTGAATCTCAGAGAACTCCAAGGAAGAGCTTATTCTAATCCCTCATTGCCTGGCCCCACCTCCCACTTCAGCTGGGCTACTCAGGTATGTG
>KE770639.1:15529-40482 GCA_000465285.1 Eidolon helvum | reverse complement strand
TTGTGAATTTTTTAGTTTCTCTCTTACTTATGACTTCTGCATTCATACCATTGTGTCAGAAAAGATACTTAGTATGATTTCAAACTTCTTAAATTTTCTAAGACTTGTTTCATGAATTAGCATGTGATTTATCATGAAGAAATTTTTTCTTTTTTTGCATTTGAGAGGAATGTGTATTTTGTTGCTATTGACCAGAATGTTCTGTTAGATCCATTGGATCTAAAATATGATTGAAGTCCAATGTTTCCTTATTGATTATTTTTATCTGAGTGATCAATGTGTTATTGAAAGTGGAGTATTGAATTATCCTATTATATTTTTTTTCTGCCTTCAGTTCTGTTAGAATTTGCTTAATAAATTTAGGCACTCTGATGTTGAGTAAGTATATATTTATGATTCTTATTTCATCTCAATAAATTGACACACCTTATTTTATAATGACCTTCTTTGTCTCTCATTACAGTTTTTGACTTAAAGTCTATTTCCTCTGATATAAGTGTAGCTACTCTTACTCTTTTTTGGTTTCCATTTGTGTGGAATATCCTTTTCCATCCCTTCCTATTGAGCCTATGTATGTCTTTGAAACTGAAGTGAGTCTAGGCAAGCATATAGTTGGGATTTTCATTCAATTGTCTTATGCCTTTTGTTTGGAGAATTTAGTCCATTTACATTTACAATAATACTAACAGGTAAGGACTTACGAATGCGATCTTATTGTTTTCTGGCTGTTTTGCAATTCCCTTGTTCCTTCCTTCCTCTCTTGTCTTCCTTTGTGAATTGATGAATTTCCATAGTGGTATACTTTGATTCCCTTCTATTTATCTTCTGTGTATCTACAGTGGGTTTTCACTTTGTGATTATAATGGAGCTTGCATGAAACATTTCATTAAGAGCTGGGGAAGGAAGTCAGGAGCTTGCTCATGTACTCCACTTACCCTCATACGAGAAATCACAGGCTGAGAAAGTTTCTCCTGATGCTGAGCTATGCCAGCATTGGGAAGGTGTAATGGGGTTAAAGTGAAATTATTCCTTTCCTCTCACCCTCTTCAATGCACCCAACCTTGGATTTTTTTTTTCTGTCAAATAGTATGCTGAAATGTCTTAGTGGGATTCCTGGACTCCCAAAAAGACCGTGGTTAATTGACAGAAATTATTGTTCTTTGAGGAGAATATGGTAGGAAATGTTTATTTCACCATGTTGATGTCACATCTGCATTAATGTATGAGGCTCTGCGCCACATTATGAGAGAAGTCTGTGATTTTTAGGTGCCAGGTACTACTTTAAAACAAATTATGAAACAATGAAGTATGTAAATATAAAAATAAAAAACATAAAAGAAGTACAAGAAAATATAAAGGAAGATTTATCTATTCTTATAAGGAGAAAAACCTAAGTATAAAAGGAAAGGCAAAAAAAAAAATAAAGGAAATATCAAAATATCAAATACTTAAATATTGAGGTAAAAAGTACTATAAACAAAATTAAAAGAAAAATCCAGTGTTGGAAAACTGTAAAATGTGGCACATAATTTTTAAGAATTTCATAAATGAAATGAAATCATAAAGAAAATATGAAAACTACAATAAAATGTACATATAATGTAAATAGACAATTTGCAATAGAATTAACACAAGTAGTAAATGTAAAAACCTTTATCTCATTATACTAAAAAAAAATCAAATTAAACCAAAAAGAAAATAAAATTTTCAATCATTATATTGGCTGGTTTTCTCAGTTTATATTGGCTGTTTTTCTCAGTTACCCTTCTCTTCTTTTTTTTATTTTAATTTTTACTTCTTTTCTCCTCTCCCCCTTTTGAAGCATTTCTGCCTATGTTATTTATTTCACTCCCACCATCAACTTTCCCCATCAAAATTTATCCTCTGGGAAGAATTAAACCATAAAATAAGGAAATATGATTCCTTTTCATACTTTGTATTTTCTCTTATTCTGCTTTACTTTAGAAAAGTAAAAGGTGCCTTTGTTTTAATTTCAGGTGGGAGGTGAAATTTGGTCAACTTGTGTACTTCCCAAAAGACCCAAACACATTGTTATGGTTGCACACCATCATGTCAGGGGCAGTTGGGCCATCAGGAAGGGCTCCAATATTTGGATCCAAGTTTCAAAAGAAGAGTAAGAGAGTGAGCAGTCTAGGGGAGAGAGGAGGAGGCAGTGGATTTGGAGAAGAAAGACACAAAGAGGGAAGGAAAAGATGGAGAGGAGGCAATCACTCCCCATCAACTCTGCAGAAATATAGAAACCTGGAGACTACGGTCAATTTTCCAGAAACTACTATTTGGGTTCCCAGTTTTCATGGTGCCAAATGCCAGGTCACATGTGCCATGAATGAGAACACTGAAGAAGACATCAGTCCTCTCTCAGAAGGGCACACGGTTCCTGTCCACCTCAGCTATTAAATAGGGCATACTGAATAAATACAAATCACAGGGGTACTAATGGTCACAGCCACCTGACTATACCTTTTCTTTTAAATGAAGTACCAGCAATCCCAGCACTAAGACCAGGATTAAGTAAAATGCTTCAGGATGGGGAAGTTGTAGTAGATGCTGTTTTTATACGGTAAAAATATTTATTACTTTCCTAAATAAATATTATTCACCATTGAGTATAGTGGCTGACCACACTATGTAACAGCATCCTAATTGGAGAATAAAAACATATGTTCCTGACTTACAGTGGTCATAAGAATAGTTTAGCATCAATCTGTCTAATACATCTGCCTTCCCATTTACAGAAATCGCCTTGACCTCAATAGTGTAAATATAATCCCTTCCTGACCAGTCCTCCCGTAGAGAAATGCTTCTAAGTCATCACATAATACCAGCTCCTTTTAAAGAATTCTGGCAAATCCTCCCAACATACTCGCCATGTAGCGGAGACCCGGGGACAGGAAACTTGTGAATGTGTGTCTTTTATTCTGTGTGGAGTTGCCAAGTTTGCCCTGGACAAAGACTCAGGCTTTTCTAGGAGTAGGGGTAGGGTCGTCTCTGACTTTCTGGCATTTCTGATTGTGCTGGGTCAAGTGCATCAAAGATTAGTTATCAGAAAGGCAGCAGAAGAGCTCACCTTTCTTTTTCAGAACCTGGTCCTTTGCACTGGATGGATAGAAAGAGATCGGAGCCTGTTGCTTTGGGTGTGTCAGTAGGAGAGAGTCATCCTCTGAGCCTGACCTTGGCACATGCTGATTCTTCTCTACCTGGAAAGCCCACTCTGCTTACCTACGCCACATGCACTCCCCACTCCTCCTGCTGATAGGAAAGCATTCTTCTCTAAATGCCTTTGGTTTACACTTCATAAGAAGCCCTCACTTTGCTCTGTGTGCTTCGTGCTCTGCCCACCATGTGTTTTTGTTTCACTGTGTAGCACGGTCCCATTTCCCAGTCCCATTCCAATGGGTCTCTGTCCCATTGGAGCAACAAGGTGCCTTGGAAGAGAATGAGCTTTGCCCTTAGACAAACCAGCAGTTCTGTCTCATCATAGTTTAGATGTGGAACTTTGGGAAAATTTCTCTCTGAGTCCTAGATTCTTTAATAAAGATGGGGAATAAAAGCATAGTCTTTGCAGTGAAGATGTAAACCATCTAGTGTAGTGTTTGGCACATGGTTGGCATGACATTTATGTCATTTATGTTATTTTAAGATCTTTGAGTAGGTGAACATTGCTTTTAATCTGTATTTTACCCCACAGCAGCTAGAATAGAGCTAAAACATGAAAAAGTGTGATTTGTGAAAACTGAGATGGTATAACTTTGCTGCTAATTGTGTGATTTGAGGAAATTTCTTCAACTCTCTCGATCCAAATTATATTATCTAAAATTTATCAGAATAACAGTAAGTTATTCCACAGTGTTGTGTGATGATTCAATATAATGATGTATTAAGGTAATTAACAAGGAGCCTACCCAATAAATATCGAATAAACGAATATTAGGAACTGCTCCTCAGAAAATGCAACATAAGATCAAGCCAGGAGTAACTGTCTCTCCGACTAGATTGGCCTCCCCCTCTCCCCAGAGCTGCCTCCTGGCGAAGAAGTGGGGGCTGCGGGGGATTTAGGGAGTCTCTGGGCCACGGCCCTCGTGTACAGAAGTGGAAGCTGAAGCCCGGGGAACTCTGAGAAGTGGCCCAGGCCACACAGGGAGCTAATGGCCAAGCCTATCAGAGTGCTGGCTGTTTCCACAGTTCTCCAGGGTCTGACCTCTCTGCCACCTCTTATTTCTGTGCCTTTTGACCTACAAGAGTGCACAGCAAGGCCTTCGACAAATAAACAGTGGCCTAGAGATTAAACTGCACCTGAAGCTGGTTATGCAGGTTCACTTAGCATTTGAACCAAGGGCGGAAACTTGGCTATACCCAGACTGCAAAAGGATTAACCCATTCTGTGACTCGGCCTGGGAATTACTGCCCACTTAGTAAACACATGAAGGGAGGGAAGAACGAAGTCTCATTAAAGGAAACACAAACCTGTATCAAAAAAGTTAAACAGACAAATAAAAAAGAAATCAACAACAAATAAAACGATTGGAAAAAAAAACTAAGTGTAGTTAGATGTGCAGAAAAAATGCCATACCACCTTTCTTCTGGCTTTCTCATCCATCACAGACAAGAAAAGAATATCATGGAATACAGTGAAAGGGATCATTTTCTGTGAGAAATCGTGGGGGCCATTTTAGAATTCTGCCCGCTGCCATCCTGTTTCAAACATCCATCTTTCTAATTACTCTGCTTCAGCCAAATCGGGCTGCTTTGTGTGTCCTTGAATGAGCTAGCTTTACTCCTACCTCAGTGCCTTTGCATTTGCCATTCCTGCTGTTCAGATAAATGTTTTGCTCAAAAGTTACATCCACAGTGAGGCCATTTTGACCATTTTAGTTAGAGAGCCTCCTCTCTAACTCTCTGTCTTCTCATGGAAATGTCCTCTTTAGTTTCCCAATGCTTATTGCCACTTCAACGTGATTCACTTACTTCTTGGTTTCTGTATTTGTTGTCTTTCCCTGTGCCCCTGCTCCCACATAAACTCCCTGATGGAAAGGACACATCCTGTCCTGTTCGTCGTTGTATCCCCAAGGCCTGGATTTGTACTGGCCCATAATAAGCCCTAAGCACACGCATGAATGTGTGTTTTGTGGAAAGTGAGAGGATAGAAGGCTGGTGGAAGCGAGTCGTGAGGAAGGAGGATGCGGCGTTTGACTGGAGCTGAAGGCCTCGAATGACTCATTAAGAGCTTGAACACAAGCGAAGAGAAGGGAACTCTTGGAGAGACAATGAAGCTGTTAGAGAATGTAAGTTCACAGGAGAGTTCAGGCCTGCCCCCTCCCCTGTGTTTAGGGGACACTGAATTTTGAGCATACCACTTGGTAGTGGCGTCACTGGCCCACCTCCCGCCGCCATGCCCTCCACTCTCATTCCCTTTGGGCTGCAGAACAAACCTGCCTTCCCACTTTCGCTTTCCCACAAAGCTACGGCAGACAAAAAGATCATCTTAGATATATGTATGATACTGGCTTCAAGGAGAAAAAGCATGACTTGTGATACCAACCGTTCAATGTTAATTTCTAGGTACCTTTAAGGGGCTGGCAGAGCAAGTATGCAGCCATCAGAATTCCCTTCTTTTCCATCGGGTTCAGGATGAGCCTCCTTCCATACCTTGAGCTGGATGCAGAGGATGCGGATGTAAGTTTCTAGATCTGCAGTTCATTAAGCCCTTGCATTGGTACGATATTATTTTCGAAATCCCCCAATGGTTTATTGTGAAGGAAAAGAATTCCCCTATGTGACACATGTTGAGTACATGTGTGTAATAAATTTGGGGATTTTAACATCCCCTGACAATTACATTTCTTGCTATATCAGCCATTTTAACACATTTTCTCCTTAGTTATAGTTGGATTAATTATGTTTTTGCCCAGACATTGGAATATGATATTATATTCCAAATAAGACTTGTTTATACCATTTACTGTTTTTCATTTTCTATTAATTTTTCTAATAACTTTATTGAACCTTTGTTGATGGAGGAGATATATTAAGATACTTTTAGCACTCTGAACCCAAGATTCTTGCTTAGGCAATTATCACACTCTAATAAATGGCATAGCTTGGTATGTTTATGCTTTATAATTTGAATATATTATATGTGTAAATCAGTGATGCCTTTTATTTAAGTCCAATGGATAAATAACCTCAGCTTTAAATATTTTTATTGATAGAATTACTCCTGTGAGACAGCAGACATGTCTTCTCGTGGCAAAATTTGAGCTGACTGAGCCCAGATCGAAATAAATGAAAGAAGTGGTACCTGTTTAGGAGTTTTACTGGCCAACAGGGAATCTCATCTCTAGTTACTTCGTAATAAAATGAGATTTTTGCTGATATGAAATGACAGGAATTGCAGTTTGGTCTAGTTTACCATATTTTGCCAAGAGAATCTATATTCCCTGGGCTCAAGACCAAAGTGCATAAATAATTTTTGCCCAAGCCTGTGGGAGTATACACGACTTGTCATAAAACAAGCTACTGGCACTCTTATACTTTGAGGATATTTGTTTCACTGGGAAGATTGAGGAAGAAGCTGTTAGTAAAACTATGTTGATCTTCTTTCAGAGGAGAGAAAATTGAGCCTTAGGGTGAAAAGGAGAAGGTTCAGAAGGAATAGCTGATGTGTCTGTGATAATTATGTTTACATGGGTAAGAGGTGTCAAAGTGACATTACTCATGAGGCTGATTTGAACAGAATGTTGCAAATCACTTTCAAGATTTTCTTTGGACTTCCCCATATTTTTGGAGGTTGGAGTCAGGATTACTGGCTTTGGTAATTAATCCTTCCCAGGCTACATTCTTTGCTACTGAGCATAGCAGTGATTCAGGGGTTCAACCTGCTAAATCAAGATAATGCTTGACCTCTGGAAGCAGAAGCCTTTCCCTCACTCAGCCAGAGAAACTAAACCCAGGAGCACAATTGGTAAAATTAGCAGAGTCCATATTTGAAGAGATGTAGAGGGAGCTAGACTATCTACTTTGGACATTTTGAGGGGATTTTAAGAATATAGTATAAAAAGTTATAAACTTCTAGGACAAAGTTAGTCAGTTGGGTTATGTGTGAGTGCAGACACGGGGCCCTTAAAGAGCTGTAGTATTTTCAAGGGAACCATTGGTTTCAACATAAACTTATCACAGTAGATCTTTCACGTCTGCTATGTTTGCATGTTTATTTGCCTCATGTTAGTTTCACAAGAGCCCTATATTAATATAACAACTATGTATAAAGGAACTCATTGGGTTGGTTTGAAAAGAGCTAAGGTGTTTAAGATAATTATCTTGTCCACGGTCTATCGTTATCTTTGTGTTATTATGCAATTAGATACTGCTGAGAAAATGATAACTTTGCTTTTTGTCAAGGAAGGGAATTAGGACTACTTTCCCACTATGAAACCAATTTAGATTTATAAGAATTTAGGACTAGAGTGGCCCCCTTTAGAAAGAGCTAAAATGAAAGAGCCATGTTCGCTAGTACGGGCACCAGCACTTAGCATAGAATAGGTACTTTAAAAAACAGTGAAGTGAGTAATATTAAATGATGATTTTCTGTTGTTTTAAAAATAATTTTGTTAGTCACTGAACTTGAGGTTTTTGAGACTAGAGTGATGAAATATTTTGAGTAAGTTTGCCATCGTATTTTTTCAACTTGACACACAAATATTAAAGTCTTACGATTTCTTTGAGTTTAAAGATTAATCTGAGCTGGGATGGTGCAAGAATGGGAAAAACATCTTCTGTTTTGAAAAACAAATGACACATTAAATATTTTCTCTATTCACTGCCACCCTGCATCTGGCCTCACAGGGCAAATCTGAACTTGCTTTTATCATGTCCCTTATCATACTCTGTCCTATAATTGTGGGGTTACTGTGTCTATCCCAGTAGATTGCATACTCTTGGACAGCGAGGTTTAAATGTATCACCTGGCTTTATATTCCTAGGCTCCACTTGGTACCTGTAATATACTAGGAGCTCAAAAACAGGGGTCTGAATGAATGATTAAATGGCAGAATTCAGAAAGCTTTTTTGAAGCTGCTGAACATTTTCAGTTCTTGTGTGTATGTGATATGTGTTTGTGTGTCACCCAAAGCGTCAGTGTGTTCATCTGAATGTGTTTTCCCTTACTATGTTTCATCTAAATTTAATTTTACATTCACACCCACACACCTCATACCCCATACCTACCAGACACAAACCTAAGCTACACATACAACATATATTCTCTAATTTTTAGACTTTAAAAGCAAAAGTACAATCTTCAGACTTATTTCATTCCCAAAAGCGAAGTCTTTTTGATGTCAGATACCTGAATCCTCTGTGAGGAAGCTATAGCCTGCAGGTCATCCTCAGATACTTGGTTTTCTAGGACTGAGCTTGACCAGCAGTTGTAAACATAGAAAGGTATTGGCCCTTTTCCTCACATTCTTTGCTCGGTTCAACCTTCTTTGTATGACAGTCTCATCCTAGGACAACTCAGAATCGAGACCTTTATTTATAGCCTAAAGTTTGTGGAAACTCAGAGAAGGTGGGTGAAAGTCATAAATCAAACCCAAAATGTAATTTTCCTTTAGATCAACTGTTCCATCTTGGCTCATTTTGACGTCAAAAGCCCTAGATTCGGAGGGGAAAAAAAATGTGAGATGAGTGTACTTCTTTCTGTGCTATAGCACAACGTGAACTTTAGAGGGAGGATTTGCAAGTTGTTTAAGGTCTAAAATATTCGCTCCCTGCTTTTCTGGTACACGTGTTCGAGGCTGAGAATCTTATCAGTAGATAAAGGCAGAGAGGCTGCCATCCCACATTCCACAAACTCACTTCCAGATGGTTTAGAGACTAAGGGGTGAAAAACCCAAGCTCTTCAATCAAGCCAAACAGCCCACACCTTTATTGCCCCATTTGTTTAGCGGCCTGTCATGGGTCTCCTAACTTCTCAGAATCAGCCATGGGGGCAGCTGTTTAATGAACTCCTCAAGGCTGCATTTTGGTGGGGGCAATTTATTTATTATGAAAAACAAATTGAAAGCTCCAAGGATTTTTTTGTTCTTTTTTTCTTTTTGTAGTGGTTACTGTTATCTTGAGCCATTCTGGCTCAGTCCCAAGAGCCACGGTGCTTTTTTTTTTTTTTGGTTTATTTTTTATTTTATTTTATTTTTTAAAGGAGCCACTTTTGTGTTGTTCCTTTTTCTTTCTGTCTTTTTTATTTTCCTAAATTAGTCTGGCTATCTGACTTGAACGTAGGAAGATTTCTTTCCTTGGTGCCAGGAAACGATGGCATTTTTCCAGACGTACGTGTGTGTGTGTGTGTGTGTGTGTGTTTTAGTTGTAGAAATACTACAGTTGCAATATTAACTTCTCATGACAGTGACAGGGTTACATGTTGCTCAGTCTCAGGTTAAAATTTGCTCGTGAATAATTTTTGGCCACCTTAATTCTAATAGAAATTTGAGAACTGACTACAAGACACCTCTGTGCTAGGCCCTAAGGAACATACAGAAGGACACAAGAAGACCCATGGCCTTGAGAAATTTACAGTCCCATTTTCTGGAAGAATATATATTTATCTTTGTATTATTCTTAAAATTTTTTATTTGGGAATAATTTTTTATTTCAATAAAATTTGCAAAGGTACTACAGAATGCTCCCATATACCTTCGACCCCCTTTCTTCTAAAGCTAACACCTTATAACCATGATATCAAAACAAATAAATTGACATTGACACGATACTATTAACTAAACTACACTTATAGACTTTACCTAGCTTTTCCACCTGTGCCCCTTTTCTGTTCCAGGACCCAATCCGGATCCCACATATTGCATTTAGGTGTCATATTTCCTTGGCCTCCTCCATTCTGTGACAGTTTCTTGGTCCCTTCTTGTCTTCCATGACCTTGACACATTTGAAGAGTAGTGGTTGGGTGTTGTGTAGTGTGTCCCTCTGTATTCATCATTTTGGTGCCTGTAGAGAGTCAGCCTCTTTCAGAAAGCTATTGCACAGAGGCAATGTGCAAAGATTCGGAATCATATGGACTTTGAGTAAGAGCCAGAGGGTCCCCTCATTTTTAAAATGTAGAAAATAATGTAGAGATAGAGAAAAAAAAAAAGACTAGCCTTAAATGAGACAGCTGGCTGAGTTAGGTTTACGACTAACGCAGACCTCCTGACTTCTGAGCAATGTTAAAATTATCTTCTTTTCTATTTGGAAACCTGGGGGAACTTAATTTTTGGGGAAGTGAGACTTCCAGTGTGTTCCTTTGATGCCCAGAGACTGGGCTCCACATGCTTCCCTGAGCCCCCAGCACAGAATCTGCTCAGTAAGCACTATCGAATTGAATTAACTTATTATCCAGAGGATCAAAATGCCAAGAATAGATAAAGATGTGTCTCTGAGATAAGAGCTAAAAAGTGCACAGAGGTAAGAACTGAGGAACTGTGAGTGAGGTCATGAAAATACAAAATAAAACAGATGAACAAACCAACAAAGCCAAATTCCCTGTAGTGATGACCCGAGATGCTCACAGCAGAACCATAGCTATTGAGTGGAGCCTAAAGTTGCTCCATGAATAGTGGGCAGGGTTTCCCATCCTGGGACAAATACTTTTACTCACTCACAGTCCTGCAGGAAAGGACCTATCTGTTTCTTGATCTAATGCACTTCCTGCCCATCTTGATTCCCCACACCTGAGGGCACAGAGTATGGCAATCAGGAGTGCTGTCTCACTGTGTCCATGTTCATTCTCCTCACCATTGCTAAGGGCCAGATAGGACCTAGCGAAGCACTATAATCCTCACACCTCAGGGTTTTAATGTGTGGAGTTAATAATTGGGTCTCATAGTGCAATCCTTAGCCGTGTTAGGGTCATGCAACTCTGAGTCATAGAATGTTCTAGAAAGCAAGTTCATCGTTAATGACCAGAAATTTATACTTGGTTTCCAATATTTTCCGTAGTTCCCTTGGATATAGAAGGGCTCTCCCCTCGCATCCTCTGTTGGTATCATTCCAATATGAACCAGGTGCAGAGTGGATTTGCCTGGTGGATGCAACAAATCAGAGCAAACAGGGAAATGGCCTGGGACCTGAGGGTCCTGGTCGAGTGTCCCACCAGGTGATTACGTGACTTGGGGGAAATGGCTGCGCATCTATGTTTCAGAGTTTCTTCCTGCTGTGCTCTTGCAGAGTTCAACTTGACTGGTGGTTTATAAACTGGAAAATCAAAAGGAACTTCAGAGGTTGCCCTGGCAGGGATATGGTTATTGAAGCGGGTCAGTGAAATATGTTGTGGCAAAACATTAAAAGAAAACAAAAAGGTTGGAACAATGATCCAAGTAATCTATTGTGTAGTATCAAAAAGTGAGAATTCTGCCTTGAGTCAAACAAATCTGGTTTCGTGTAACAGTGCAGCTGCTTACTGGCTGTGTTTCTGCGGCAATTTGATTAACTTTCCTGAGTCTTAGTTTCTTCATCTTTTTTTTTTTTTTTTTTTGAGAGGCAAGAATCATTTATTTGAGATTTTAAAAAGTTTCTTCATCTTTAAAGCAGAAATAGTAACTGTAACTCCCTCTGAGTTTATTGGTGGGGATAAATGAGTTATGTAATGAAACGTGGCTGGCATAGGCATCTGGAGTATTTTAAGGGTGCAGTTAATCATGAAAGCTCTTCCACCTGTAATGTTCTGTGGTTCTGAGAGCTGGACCTGGAGGCATTACTGGTGCATTGTCACCATGGTCGCCATCTTCCGCAAGGTCCAGGGACTTTCTAAACCTGACCTGTCTGTGGTAGGACAGAATGTCAGCCCAACCCAGGAAGCGGGAGGAAGTCTATGAACGTGGTCCCTGTAAGGTCATAATAATTTGCGAGTTAGTGAGAAGGTGATGGAACTTTCCTCCAGCTCTTACACAGCAGGGCGGGGAGGAGAGACTTGGAACGTTTCTGTTCTTGGCCCCCTTTTACTTTTCTTACCCCAACTGTGCAGGGCTATTCTGAGTGTCTGTATTTTGGGAGCCATAATGAGGTGCTTCTCATCACACCTTGCCATTTTCAGGCAGCTTTGACTAGCTGCCTGGACACGGGGACAACCTAGCAATTTAAGAGCTATAGTGGACTGGGCTGGAAATAGAGAGGCCCAAGCTGCAGCAGGGTGAGGTGGGAGCGGGGGGTTTGTATTCTTCCCTTCTAAAAGAGGAAGGCTAAAATGGCTCGCCGTCACACATAGAGATGGTCACAAAGGACAAGAAAGTACATTTTCTTGTTCTTGTGCCACACCGTGCCTGGAGAACATAAGAGAACGATGACCTCTGAAGTAGCAAAGAACCAACTTCAGTGGACGTGGACGTGGAGTAGAATAAATGGGCTTCCTTCATTTGCCCAAGCGCAGGGGCTGTCCAGGTCGCCCCATCCCAGTTCCTTCCGAGCTCAAGTCCTACTGACATGGGAATAATCTCAAAGAAAATAAAGCTGTCACATCAGCCTCTAGGGCAAAAAGCTACCCTTATAAATGCCTTCAAATTCCAAATGACCTGTGATCATTTCTTTTCCTACAGCACAAAACACAAAGCAAGCCTGTCTTCTCAGACATGATTTTCTAGAGCCCAGACACCCTTTTTTTTTTTTTTTTTAACTCTGAAGCTACGAAGGTGCCAATATTCCTGGACCTGAGTCTTGCACCCAGGAAGTACCCATCCTCTGACACCATAATGCAGAATCTTTGCAAATACATAAGTGCAGATTAATGTCTAATTCAAAGAACCCCACATTTCCACTCCCCATATGGTGGGGAGGTGGGGGCGGGGGAATGCTGCACACATTAACGTTTTGCTCAAGTTTTCAAACAAAAATGTTGTTCTGACTTCAAACCCCAGTTAAAGGAAATGCTTGTCTCCAAGAGCTGACACTTCTCTGGTCATATTTCAGATACAATTAGCTTCCATTGATGGTGGTGGTTGATCTCTCCAATGAGCAGCTAATCTTATCTGTGGTTCACAAATGGCTCAGATGGGAGCCTGTGACTTTGATTACTGGAAGACTGGACCCCATCAGACAGCTTCGCTCCAAACAGTGGTCCTTTCAGCCCCCTGCCCCTGGAGATCAAAGCACTCTCAGCTCTCCCTATCTGCAGGGAAGCTCATTAGAGGGAGGCTGTCAGGGTTATAATCATGCAACAGTTTTACTTCTGGGTTATAACGCTTTCTCCTTCTTATCAGCCTGTGAGGTCCAAAGTGAGAGGGATAAAGGAGGTACCGATGACATCTGATACATTTAATAGGCTCACTGGTGACTGCTTGGGCCCCAGCTCTCTGCCACTGCTGCCTCACGGACTACTGAAGCTCCTCCCTCCCCCCAGACTTGCTGGGGTTGTACTTTATTCCCGGGGGAGGGAGCAGTTGGACGAGGGGGGAGTGAGCCATTGTCCTCTTAACAGTTGCTTTACCATGAGATCAGAATCAAATAAAATAGGAGTTTCGAAGTCCAAAGATCTGCCTTTAAATTTCTTCTCTGTCACTCAATAGCTCAGTGAACTTGAACACTTTGCCGCGATCTTCAGTTTCCCTTGTAAAGTATGTAAATTAATACTTTTGTCATTAGACTTTATATGCAGATCTCAAAATTCCCCTCTCCTAGAAGACATCTGTTATAACCCGAGTTCTTTCCTTATTCTCGCTCCCCGACCCCCCACCTGAGTTAAAGCTCCCCCATTCACAGCCTCCTCTGCTGTATTCTCATAGCCCTCAGGGATTTCCACCAACCCTGTGCACATCATGCCTGGTTTGCTGTTGACTTCCCTTTTCCTTCCCAATAGACAGTGAAATCCTCAAGGCACAGGGAGCTGAGGCTCCATGTACCAAAGGATGCCTCCACCTGCATCCACATAGTTGATGCTTAGTGAGTGTTGTCCACAGTGAATAAAAATGCTATGTACTAAGATGATTTGCAAAATGCAGCAGGAAGGGCTGGGATCTGTCACTGGACATGAGCCTTTAGAGCTTCATGGGGACCCATGTAGATGATGCACCATAGCGGTTCTGAGGTGAGCCCAGGAATTTACATTTTTAACAAGTTCCCACTTTGAGAACCACTGATATAATCCAGCCTTCCTATTTACAGATGAGCACACTGAGGCTCAGATTAGAGAAGAGGCTTGTGCAAGGCCATAGAGCTATTCACAGGCATGCCATGTGTTCTTATTACTAAGTAGCTCATAGAGTAAACTCTATAGTGTGGGGATTTCTGTGTGTGTGAGTGTGTGTGTGTGCGCGCGTTTTGAAATGTAGGGGTAATAGGTCTTTTTGTTTGTTTTGAATCTGTGACTAGCTTCTTAAGGCTTCAAACTTGGGTCTTTTAATTCTAAATCACGTGACCGTTTCATAACACGGTCATTTCGCAATACGCTGCTTTCATGTTAAGAGGCACTGTAGTCCTGCTGCTGGGATGCTGGCTCAGTTATTATCTTTATTTGTGTCTCATATTCCTTACATTTGTTGATGCCTTCAGCAATATCTGAGAAGAAATGCATAGGGAAACCCAGTTCACAGAAAAATAAGAGAGGGACTCCGAGTACCGCAGGGCTGACTTGGTCTCCCCATCATTTAACCCAGCGTGGGCTAGCTCAGGGCCTTTCTGCATCCATGCCACAGGGAATGTGGAGCTCTTGCCAGGAGCTGTCAGTACCCAGAAGAATGAGAAACAACAACTGTCGCCTGTGGGGGTGTGAGGTTTGGGGCTAGATAGGCCTAGGTTTAATACTCCCTTCCTTATATCCCTGATGGGGTAAAATTTCTTAAAAGATTTAAGCTCAGGAAGACTCGTTTTGCTGCTCCATAAAGTGGGAAACATCCACCCCACAGGGTTGTTGGAAAAGTTAAAAACAGTAGTTTTTAAGCATCTTGCACCGTGTCTGGGACCTACCAAGAGCTGGGCCAAGGTGAGGTCCCAACTTCTCTTTCTTTCTCTCTTCACCTCCTCCCTTCGCCTCTCCCACTATTATCTACAAACCCACACTGGGATAATATGAGTGAAAAATATAACCCAGCAGGAAAAATAAGCAAAAGATGCTGTCTTTTAAACAAAACAAAACAAAACCCCCCCCCCCCCCCCCCAACAAAACAAAACAAAACACATGCCTACTGATTTACTTACTGTTATTTCCTCAACATTAATTTAATTATGTACGATTTTTCATGGAAATGCATTGAAAACATTTATGGAAGAAATTTTTGTAGTTAAAATAATTACCTTTCCATTAAATGTAATTTGGGAGGCATTAGTACTAATTGTAATTGTAATGGAATTTATGGCTGACACGTTATAGTTTATGTGATGAAAGAAAGCCAAGCACTCCCCAGAAGTCAGTGACAAGCTTATCAGAATATTAATCTCCTTCAGTTGCTCTTTAAGAGAATAAATAACTAATCAGTCACTGACTGCAAATATAATATATAACTCTTGTGCTAAGATGGATGATCATTTAAGCTTCGGCAGAATATATTTATTTAACTGACAGAAATCATGACTCGATTTCATTTGTTTTAAATGACAATGCAGTAAAAGCCAGATTAGCTATAATGCTTGGAAAATGGAAAATTTGAGTTATTAATTTTTAAAATAAAACTTTGTGAAAAATAGTGAATTCCATCAAGTCCATGTTAATCATTGAACATGTATCTGAAATGTTTGTTAATTATCCAGTCTTAGTGAGTGATCTCTAAGAAACATTCTGAAGTCTGTGTTAGCCTCATTGTTAGAGTACAATTATTTTGACAATCAAATCTCCTGGCATCTAATTTGAGCTGCGGAAGTTCTGAACATTTGGGCAAATCTTACTTGACCTAGGCCAGAACTAGCTGTTTTGATTCTGAATCAATTTCAGGTATTACTCAGCCTCATTGTGATTCCTTGTTTTCTCCAGTGGTGGAATAACAGGAACAAGATTCCATTGAGAGATATGAATGCTCCCCTGAATTCTGGCTAACTTGGTTTTTATGGGTATGTTCCATCAGCAAGTGGGATGGCCACTGACTGCTGTGTCACCATGATTATGCTAAGGTCTGGCTAACAGGGTAGGACCAGCTCTTCTCTAACTTGGGGAGCACAGGCCACTCTCAGCACAGGGCTCTGTGTGTGGGCATTAGCGACATCCTGGAGGGGGGTCCATCTATTTCCATGTGGAGGGACTTTTAGCCAATGTGACATTCCAGCCTTCTCTTCCCTTCATTCCTTTGGAAGAGGAGGGAGTTACCAAGTTGCTGAGTTGGGAAAAGAAATTGAACTCAGCATCAACTGTTCCTTGCGAAGCCGGCCTGCCAGCAGAGTACCATCTGGTTCGTTCTCAGTTGTTTGGAAAGCAGTCTTGGATTAGAAGTTTCTGCCCCATTTAGGGACTTGAAGAATTGTTCAGCACTGCCAATTACTGGGTGGTAAGTGTGTCTAAAAATGGGATAAAGTATTCACAAATCCACTTCATTGCAAATCTAAAGTTAACGCTTTCTAAGTATCTTCTGAATTAATTCAGGACAAAAGGGGCATTTAGTTACTTATTGGGCCCTCGGTCAGTCCCTAGGTGCTTATGTGGGAATCCTGAGTCTCCAGGGCCTGGTGCCAGCAGCTCCACACCCACGCATGGACACGCGAACCATGTCAGGGCTCAGTAAAGATGTGATCAATGAAAGATTGAAGAGAGGTCTGAAGACTTCTTGTGGTTCTTCAGTTTCCGATGTTTATTTGTCTCATGAGGCAAAAATGGGTTCTGGGATTGAAATGTCTCTGGTATTTCACGTCCTCTGTTCTTACCCACCCCCGTTTCCAGCTATACCTCCAACGTAGGTGTACGTCTCCCCAGCCTTCCGTTTCCTTTACGTCAGGGCTGCTCTCAGAGATGGGGTGAATGTTGACTATAATGTGAACAAGACAGCAAGACATCCTAGTCGGTTACTGAGCTTCCTGAGGCCAGGAAAAAAAAAAAAGGCGATGTGGATGCCCTGTGGAGACATGAGCCACAGTCGTCATTTGAGTGCGTGCCTGTTGCCACCTCCAAATGCAGGCGGGCCTTGATGTTTCTTCTGAAAAATTGTCTCGGGAAGGTAGCTGGGACAACAAGTGCCACAGTGGCTCTGAATCATGCTCTGCTCTGAGATAGAAGTAGCCCATGAAAGTCCCAGCTAAACGATGTGCAAACATTTAGAGGAGGGAGGAAGACATCTGCTCCAGGGAGTAAGCTCTGGCTGCTAAATAATTTCAAGTGCCCACTCTCAAGGCAGTGGGCTCCTGTCAGAGTCTGACAGTGGTTTACATGGCTGTGTGAGCACACAGAGCAGTTTATCCAGAGAAATGGAGCTCGCAAACTTTGAGACGTGGTTTACTGAGGGCTTCCCCCTGCCTGTGTTTTGAGGGTTAGTGAGGAGACTGGAGAGGCCTGTTCATGACTGAGGAATCCGTTGGAACTTTCAGCTGGGAGATGGTTATTCTATTCATCGAATCATTCATTTATTCATTTATTCATTCATCAGATATATTGGAAATGCTGATTCTGTATCAGTTTATTGGCCACTGGGTGAGGGTGGGTGCAGAGGTAAATGAGATGTAAGCCCCAGGAAAGTCTTAGGCTGGTGGAGAGACAGATGTGGGTACATGAGCCATAATGAAGTGTGACGTTTTCTGAGGTTTTAGGACCATGCAAGAGGCACTCAGAGCTTTCTGTCCTGGAGAATCAGTGAAGGCTGCTCGGAGGAATTGGTGTAGGATCTGAGACCTGAAGAACTAAACTGAGCTAGCCAGACACTTCTGGGGTTCTGGGGATGTAGAGGGTGAGAGAAAAATCAGTGGGGTCTGGATTGTTAGGTACCTGGTAGGGGCTTCCTTTCCTCTTACATGCTTTCAAGAGGATTATTTCTTTAGGGGCCATTATGTATCTTGAGACAGCTGCCTATTTGTTCATGTCCCAGTTTATATTAGATACCATGCCTGGCAATTTTATATAAGTTACTTTGATTTCTTACAGCAACCCTATAAGCTCAAGACCATTATTCAAATTTTCATAACAGAACTGAAGGTCAGTGTGGGTAAATACCTCACCCCAGTGTGCACACGGGGTCAGGATGTCCAATCAGGGCTTCCCAACCTTAATGTCTGGGCTCTTTCCATGACCCACGCTGCCTCTCCAAGGAGCAGAACACATACAGGACCTGAGAACTTGCAAGCAAGCGAGCTCTGCCTGCCGGAGCCCGACGGGGCTCTGGCGCCTCCCCATCTCAGCTGCAGCACTTGATGGCGAGTGAGCCTCACATCTTCACAGCGCCCAAGGGCACTGGCTTATCTACAGATTCACTGGCCCCTCTGCCTGCAGCCTCGCCCCCACCGATTTCATTTCTGATTTAGCTGTTTGTTCCGCCTGGACTCTAATATGTTGCCAAAATTGTGGCTCCAGGAAGTTAATTAAACTCCTAGGCCAAAAAGAGGCTTCTGTCTCTAATGTGCCAAAGAGTCTTGATCGCTCCCTCCTATGAAGTACTTTGCGAAACACTTAGGGAAGCATAGCTCCCCTCTCCTCTCGCATCTCTTTCCTCACCCATCCCTACACTTACCATCTTTTAGAGACAAAGCAGCAGGCCAGTGGGAGTGGAGACTGGGCAGCCAAAAGTATGCTTCTCTGGACAGTGTTTGGTCATTTGAGTTCCAAACGAAACTATGTTTAATCGTTCTCCTGATGCACAATGCCGAGTACATATTATTTGTGGCTCATTTTCTCCGTGCAGTTTTAACAAACTATGCCTTCAGAGATATCACGTAACTGAAAGACAGAATTAGGCAAGAATGGCAGAAATCTGGCAGCCAGTAGCCCTCTGCTAGTGTTTTCCATTGGAAAGCATATAGAATTACCTTACTGTTCCAGATATTAGCATTCTGTACCCAACATATACACGTCGAAACACCGTAACAAATAGGCTACATTACAAAGCACCTATATGTCACCAAGGCCCAGCAAGCTAAGCTGTGCCAAGGCCCAGAGACATCCTTCCAAGTTTCCTCCACAGATTGTCTCAGTGTTTGGGGTGGGCCAGCCAGCCTGAGTTTAATAGCAAACATTCTCGGGTTTTTTCAGATCCCATGTGTAAAACAACTTTCAGTTGAATGTGCCATCTGCCTGCCACGGAGTAAATCCCCAGCACTGCCAGCACCTCTCGTCACGCCAAAAACCAGAAAGGCTCTATTTAGGGTCTTTTAGTTGTTTTTTTGTTTTTTGGGTTTTTTTTTTGTTTTTTTTCCTCCAAACACCAGGGCTCAGGCTCCGGACTGTACCCTTGCTTGCTCTGGAGAGCATTATCAACCTCATGGTTCAGGGTTAAGGGTCGAGGCTGGGGTATTGTTAGTGTTTTCATCACTAGCGGAAATGTATAGTCTGACAATCACCATGCTCGCAGATCAAAGGCAAAGGGAGGTGTTATCTGCTGCCGGCTGTGCTGTGACTCTAAGCACATCTCTGGTGGGCTGACCTCAAGGTGAGCTGGGGTGGGAAATAGTTCTCCAACGACAGATGTCTGGGTGTGAGCTTGTGTGGGATGGCGATCTAAGAGCATAGGCTCTGTCCCTTCCTTTTGGGTAGCCTCTCTGTGCCTAGCCTTAAAACCGTGGAGCACTTTGGAACTGGTGTTTGACATGGAGGGAAGCGTGTCAGTTTGTAGAAAGATTAGCCTGGAGGAAGTGAGGCGCTTTGTATTATCATCTTAGGTCTGCCACTGGTTGCTTTCTCCATGGGGGTGAGATCCACGCCCCAGCCACAATGCCCCCTAAAGCCAGTCCCTGCATGGACCATGGCCCCTCCCAGTTTTGCTTTACACAGGATGCCCTCGCTGAAGGGGCTATTTTACTCTTCCCTGCTGGAGAAACTGAGCCTTTGTTGCTAAGGCTCAGTTTCCACATGCCTCATTTCCAACGCAGTAAGCATCTTCCTACTGCCTTAAAAGAGTCATCTGTCCCTTCCTCCGCCCTCCCATTGTTAGCATCCCATCATTTATGTGTGTGTCACTGTTAGATGTCAGCACCTCCAAGGCGACCTATTCACTTTTCTCCCGATGCCTTTGATAGCACCAGAGCTGAGGCGACATTAGGTGAATGAATGCATGCGTGAGGGAACAGGTGGAAGAAAGGGATGATGGGTTCTCTGCATCCTAGGAGGGAAAGCACTTTCTTTGGATACAGGCTCGTTTCTGCAGGAGGTAACATCTTCCAGTCTTCTGGTTGCTCCCATTTTCCCATGATGTCTACAGTTGCTGGAGGGGAAAATCTGCTCTCTCCATTTATAAAATTCCCTCTTTCTCAGATTTGTGTGTTCTCCATTCAGTGCTTGCGGTTCAAGTCCTTTTAGCCTCAGCTTTTGTTGAAGCATGGAGTTTCTTACTAGAAAATGCTCTGTTCCTTCTCAAGTCATAATGCCTAGCATCTCCTGACATCTCTAACAGGCTGTTTGTTTCCTCTCTCTACAAGATGTAGTCCCTCTACTACCCCAGATCTGTGCAGCTCTGCCAGCCCTCCTTCGGGGTCTTGGCCACTTGTTCTTTCTAGCTTAAAAGGTCTGAGCAAGAGCGTGAGCTAGTCCCATAGTCGTAGCACCATGTTGCTGCAACTCCTGGTTTCTACTGTAGTTTGAGGAGTTGTCTGCACTGCGCCAACTGACAAAGAGGGGTTGATTCGACCCCTGGGGACCCTGGCCCAAGCAAGCCAGATGACACAATCCAGGAGTTAATAGATGTTTACCAGTTGGAGACAGAGGGCAGTAAAAAGTCACTGGAAAAATTATTCTTCCTTCCTCAACCCCATGTATTATTCTAAGAACACGTAGTTTGTATTGTGTCTTTCTGTCATGGTGAGGTGTGAATAAGAGCAACCATCCATGTTCGTCATGAAGCTGAATCCAGGAGTTAATAGATGTTTACTAGTTGGAGACAGAGAGCAGTAAAAAGTCATTGGAAAAATTATTCTTCCTTCCTCAACCCCATGTATTATTCTAAGAACATGTAGTTTGTATTGTGTCTTTCTGTCATGATGAGGTGTGAATAAGAGCAACCATCCATGTTCGTCATGAAGCTGTGTCCAGATGGGCAGTGTACCCTCTCCTCTTCACATCTGTTGCTCCCCAACTTCCTCTCTTACTCCTATCCTGCTTCTCTGAGTTGGACTCTTAAGTGTTAGCAAGGAAGCTTTTACCTCGGTCTCTGTTTTCGACGGGACCTGGGCTCAGTCATATTTATGGCCGTCGCGGGTGAGGCTGACCTCCTTGGTGCTCTCACACTATCGTGTACATATCTCTCTCACTTTCCACACAATATCACAATCACGTATTTATGGGTCTCTCCTTCTGGATTACATACCTCTTGAAGGCTGAGACCACACTGTATATTTTTGAATCGCTGGCACCTTGCACCATGCCTGACATAAATTAGAACTCTGAAACTAGAAAATATTTGCCAGATGACTGACCATAAAAGAGACCTAGATTTCCTCTGATCAGGGAGAGAGTCCAGCAGATCCAAGACACATTTTAAATGGTTTGCCATTTCAATGTGTGGTCTCTTTTGGCTTCACCTAAATTGAGTCAAGGATGATGCTAACAATTGCATCACACTACAGGATTATAATTATATACAATAATTTTTATAGTAATTACAACAATATGCATGGCACCTGTATGTTACCATGCTGTTAGATATTTCACATACATAAATCTCATTATTACAGCAAACATATTAAGTCTTTATTATGTACTTGAGACTTTTTGGAAATGTGGCTAGACAACTGATCTTGACCGAAAACATTCATGAGAGTATAATAAAGTCTGTTTTAATTATAGTTTTTAAAATGAGGTTTTCCTGATTGATTAATACTGTATCTACCAACATCTACCAATTGGCACATAAATGCCTAATGGCAGAACTACTTTAAAAAAAATCATCTCATTATATTGTGATATGGACTCTGAACCACAGAACTAGTCACCTCTGTCACCCTGCTTCTTCATGGTTCCACTGACATTATAGAGGTCAGGAAGATATAACCGAGGGACTTACAATCAGGGCACAGTAGATAATTATGGGATTCAAAGTTGGCTTTACCCTGTTCTATAAACCTTCTGAAATCATATAAATATTTTGTATGTGCCTTTCAGAGGTACAGTTTTCCAAGGTAAGTCTTATATGAAATTCTCAAGTGGATTAAGAACCACTGATTCTAATTCTATGTGCACCCACATCTTGGGGTGGGCAGTGAAAAGTGGGAGGAGATATCTCTGCCTCAGATGTCCCAGCTGATCAATTGAGTTCCGAATGACTAGGGATCCTAGGACTAAACTCGTCCGATGATGCAGTAGGCACTTAACTTGAAGCTTAGGCATCAAGGAGCTCATAGTATTTGCTTTTCTCTCTCAAAAGCTGGAGGGTTCTGTAGGACTCAACCTTTACTCTGGGCTTTTCCTCTCTCCATTGTAGCGCTGTTGTCAGGATTTCATTTTATGATGTAATCCAGCACAACTTGTCCAAAACAATATTAGAGTTATTCCATTTGTTAAAAGGAAGATATCACTAGTATGTGGCCCTTTTGGCAAAATCACAACTCCTAGTACTAGGCATGGGTTCAATCACCTGTTGCTAAGATACTACGAAAAAATATTATCTGTTTTTAAATGTTTCTTTTTTAATTAAATAAACCGTGGCTTTGAAATATCAGTGCAAAGGTTAAATAGGTCTCTGAAATCATATATATATACTTTTTCAACTGCCAGAGATATTTCCGAGCATTTTAAATGGAGCAGCTGCTGTCTCAGTGGAGTTCCTTGATGGGCCTTTAAAATCACACAGAAAGGAGCACTCATAGCACAATTTGGAGTATGGAAATAGCAGAGAGAGACTCAATCAGATAAGTACATGCTGAAAACGCTGGTCACAGTCGTTGATTCTGCATCAGAGGCATGAGGGAAAGCAGACGTAGATCCACAATCCCAATTAGCAAACCTCTTAGCCAGATCCAGGGTTGTTTTGGATTTCAGAATGGTAATACAGAGAGCAGATATCCCCAGAAGGGTCTGGGCCAACAACTCCTAAATGAAATCATTAAGATTTGTGTGACAAAATATTTTAGTGTTTATACTATGTTCTCATATCCAATTCTGTGGTCAAGTGAGTTTGCTCAAACTTATGGAAACATTTGGACTTGAAGAACATTTTTAAATTTTTTTTGTATTATACATGACTGATTGTGAACCATTAAAATTGAGAGAAACTCCAGGGTGTACATGATTCAGAATAATTGCAGGATCAACTTAGACCCCAAATGTCCCAGGCTGTAGGAAGATTGGAAACTAGGAGAAGGCAGCAAGGAACAGAGTGAACATTCACACAAAGTCCAAATGAGGCAAAGTCTCAGTGGCCAGCAGGGAGGAACAGAGGTCTGGGACTTATGGATGACACTTGGAAAGACAAATTAGAATGTAAAGACACTGAGCCTGTCCTAGATCTCTCCCAAATGCAGATGCTTCTCTTACTCCATGCTGCTATCGCTCTAGTTCAGGCCATCTTCTAGATGCCTACAATAGTCTCTTGACTGGTCTTCCCACCTCATTCTGGTCTTTTTACCCAAACAGTCCTAAATATCTGTCTCCGCTGCAGTCATTCTGTGATGCAGAGCTGACCTTGCCACTTCGATGAAATGTTTCAGTGGTTTCCCATGACTGACAGGGTAAGTTTCTAAAGTTCTGGGTCCTCTTCTGTGTCCATCTTTTCTCTAAGCCTTCACTTCTCCTTTTAGGCTATAACAACACAGTCATCTTTAAATCATGGTCACCGACATCTCTGCCTTTGGAATGCCCTCCATGCCATCTCCTTCTTCCCATGGCGAATTCCGGCCTGTTCTATAAGACCTGACATCAGTTAACTTCTGTTCCAGGCTCCAGGCTGACCTAAATGGCTCTACAGTTATCCTATACCTATATCAATGGAGTTAGCACTTTTCATAAAAATTGCCTGTTTGTGTACTTTCCTCTTACATCTGGCTATGAGTTTCCTGAAAGCAAAATCAATTTCTATCTTATCTCTCCAGGTTTGGCATAGGGCTTGGGACATGATTTATGCTCAGTAAAAAGTTATTGAACTGTGGGTCGAATGTCAAGGCAGACAAAATTATGGAATCCAGGCCATCGGAGAACATGCAGAAGCAGCATCTGTGAACAAGAAATTCCCAAGTGACATAAAAAAGGGTGAATTTCTATCCTGGAGATATTAGAAGTGTTATGAGATGGTGAATGTAGAGACTCTAAATTATTGGGAAACCAGCAATATGATCTGTCATGTCCTTTGCCCATAAGAATATGGCAAGGGGAAGCAGCGTAACTTTAACCAAATGGAAGGGATTTCTTTATGGTGAGGTTGAGTGGGTAGTGGGATTGCTATAAGAGAGCACTTTTTACAATAGGGCCCTGTGCATCTATGAGAGTAAAGGAGTGACCAGGGAAAGATATGGTAAATTGACTTGTCATGGTCGCTAAAATACGATACTTTGAGTTGGAGTCTCATTTTGTACTCCCCCACTGTGGGGTAAGCTGGACTGTCTCACACCAAAGTCACATTGTCATGATGACCTAGGGATTTTAAGCAGAGCCCACGGAAATCAGCTGTGATGGAGTAGATAAAGCACTGGTCCAAAAAACAGAAGT
Source organism: Eidolon helvum (assembly GCA_000465285.1). Taxonomy (NCBI): domain Eukaryota; kingdom Metazoa; phylum Chordata; class Mammalia; order Chiroptera; family Pteropodidae; genus Eidolon; species Eidolon helvum. The sequence continues at coordinate 15,734 of KE770639.1, read as the reverse complement.
CCATCCAAGTCCTAGGACTGAGATTTATTGCGCCCCTGGGAAATTAGTTACCATCTATTTGTCTTCAGTTCTTCTTCTATGCAATAGAGATAATACCAGCCTTAAAGGGCTGTTGTAAGTATTAAATGAAAAACATGTTTGAAATCATCTGTCAAATAATATACACTCAAATTTGTGTTGATGCTTTAGAGATGTTCCCTAGGTA